>CAICTM010002016.1:0-19441 GCA_903772945.1 Seminavis robusta
CGGTCCACCAATCACTCAAGAACTACATGTGCGAGATTCACTCCATGGTCGTGGAAGGCAACAAGGCATACTGTCGCCTCCGTCATTATGGAGAACACACCAAGCGTCCCATTATGGGATTAGAGCCCACCGGTCGTGAGGTTTCCTGGACCGGTGCCATGGAGTTTACTCTGTCTTCAGAAACAGGAAAGATCCAAACCGTTTGGGAACTCGGTGACATGAATCTCAAAGCCGTATTGGAAGAGAATGCCACCATGCAGCAGCGGCAATATTTTGGTGACAACCAAAACAATATCAACATCAATGGAGACGACAGTGTCGCAACGGCTCAGGCCTTCCCGGCGTCGGATGTGGGGAGTGTCGATGACATTGGCTCTGTAGCTGCCGTCGTTGCTCAAACAAGGGAGCATGTCGATGACATTAGCTCGGTAGCTGCCGTTGTTGCCCCGGCTGCAGCTGCGAGGGAGCCTCAGGCTTTTGCCAGGAGACATTCGTCGTTGTGTCGCCCCGTCAACAGGGCCCGAGTCCTGGGGTTTCTCAAGAACGTCACGACCATCCCAGTCGCTGAGGTTACCACTGCCGAGTGCGAGTGGGTGCAACAACCCGGTAGGTGCGACCCACCCAGCAACACGGAAGAGGCGTCGGAGGATCCTCCTGGCACCTTGGAAGAGGATGAATATGCCGAAGAGGACGCGAGCCAGGCAGATAGCGTTCCTTCCCTCGTAGAGTCCGTTGGCTTGGAGCCCCCAATGTTGATACACGGCAGCGCCACCGGGCAACACCACGAAGGCAGCCATGATGCTGAGGATGCCAGCGAATATGACACAGAAACCAACGTTCATGTCGTGGCAGAGGAACAGCCAGAACATTTCGATATTGGCGGAGGAGAAACCCAACGTTCCGATCCGCCGTCCGAAACGGAGTCTACAGTCGATGACCAGTCTGCAGTCGATGATCAGACTGACGTCGAAGCCGAGGACGCAGATACAAAGGACAACAACGAAGAAGAAGGCGAGGCTGAGGAACCTGGCGAATCGAACGACCCCACCACCACGGACGACTGGACGCACGACATGCCAGTTGCGCCAGAAGAAGACGAAACCGAGCAACCTGATGATGCGTCTCATCCCCACGAGTCCAATGCCACAGTGGATCGAATCCAGGAATTACAGACCACATCGGAAGAAATCTTGGGCGAGGAAGTCATTCCAATGCTGAAAGAGTGCATGAAGAAGGTTGATGGCTTTAATGACCGTCGCAATGGAGCATTGATCCACCTTAAGGACGACCTCCAAGCCCAGGCTTCGCAAATGGAGGAGTGGCACAAGACGGTTCTCGACGGCATCTGTTTGCAGACCAAGACGCTCCAGAAAAGCATGCACGAACGGACTAGCAAGATCACGTCACGTATCTTCAGTCTGGAATCCTTTTGTCGCGACTTGCAAAATAGAAAGGATGCCGACCAACAGATGCGGATGATCGCCAACCTACAGGCAGAGCAGGCTAAGCTTCGAAACGATATCAAAACCCTCCTTAAAGCCATGGTCACGCATGTCAACAAAGATGACGATGACGACAGTTCTTCTGGAGAATCTTCGTCCTCGTCTTCTTCCTCGTCCTCCGGTTGGTCTTCCCACAGCGATGGAAGCATCCCGAGCGACGTGACTATATATCCCCCCAGGGAGCCCAAAGCAATGCCAGCGAAGAACACAGAAAGGAAACCGGCCAAGACGGCGACAAAGACCGGAGCAAAGCAGGCGTCAAAGACAGCGAAAAAGACTGAAGGAAAGCCCAGCGCTAAGCCGGCACCAAAACCAGCAAAGGCCTCTTCCGCGAGGAAACTGGCAATGCCGGAAGACTCGGAGAGAAGCCTCTGCTCCACGGTTGACTCCCTCATTCTTTACGGATTTCATGACGAAACCGATGGCGAAGCCGCAGATGCCGTTGCAAAAATGATGGATGCCGCCAAGGCCAAAGCTGCCGCCAACACGCGAAAGGGGGCTGCCAAGTTCACCGGCAAGAGCAGGAACTTCAAGACCATCGACAAGAAAACCCTTGAAGATTTCCGTAGTGCGATTCGCCGTGAAAGCAAAAGAGCACGAAGCACGAGATTTGCTACAACCCGTGTCGTCCCCCAGAAAACTGTCAAGGGTGCTTGGGGGACTGAGTGAGAAGAATACGAGCGATAGTAGAATTTGAGATGTCCTTGTCGTCCTTATCATAACTGTGTCTCTGATAGTAAGATTTGACTATCTGGCTCTTCCTGTCTTCTGCGTGCCTGCTGATTTTGAAACGCACTTAGATGGTGGAATTCTCGCTGACTCCCCAAAGCCGCGACTCATCGCGCACAGATTATGATTTTTTAAAAGAAATCTGAGGGGGGGTTTATAGAGTAGGTATAATATTATGGAAGCCAGCTGGGGCCAGGCTCAAGCAAAGAGGAGGCGAAATTCAGGACTAGGTTCCATGGGATCGGGGGGCGATAAATTGAGGACAAACACGGGGGCAAAAGGGTTTGGCTTTTCAGGATCCACAGAGACATAAATGAGTAGCTTTCATGGGATGGAATCTTCACACCCGAAGCTGAGTTTCATCCTTCTTCTCAGAAGTATCCCGAGTACGTTGCTCATTCCCAGAGCTACGTTGCGCAGAGCCACCATCGGTTTGTGGCTGAAGTGCCCTCGCCAGCAAAGATTCTTCCATCGTCTTTCTCGATTCCCCACTAATTGATGATCGTGATACAATGGATGTCCCTCCTGTACTGAGTGCCATGGATGGTGTTACATCAACGAAATACGTCTGCATTTCTCCTTTGCCTTTTGCCATGATCGTGTCGTCTCTTGCAGTAAGCCAGTGCCCCTTCCCTTGAGCCGTAATGGCATGGGCAGTTTCGGCCGAAACGTGAATCTTCCCCTTGACTCCGTTGCTTTCCATTCGACTGGCAGTGTTGATGGTCTGAAGAGGAGAACGAATCAATGAGTGGAGGAGCAAACCAGTGTGACGATCCGGGTACAAAGCATATCCCACGGTGCTTCACCTACATCGCCGAACAATTGAAAGCGACCCTTCTCCCCGCGTAGAACTCCGGCTGTTGTCGAACCAGAATGCATTCCCACTCTCATTTTCAATTCCTGTGAAAACAGCGAAGTGTTTAGAAGAGTGAAAGCACCACATCTGTCATGACGGCCTGGCAGATTCGTCTTACCGTCGTATCCTCGCCCAGAGACTCCGCCAACTCATGTGTCACCAGCTCCATCTCCGCGATGCAATCTTGAGCGAATCTGGACGAAGAGCAGGGATTCAAGTTGGTTATAGAGTGAAGCTGATTCCTTCGTATGACGCAATCATCTGAACACTGAGCAACGATGAATGCATCCATCGTGGATACTAACCTGACCATGATGACAGCATGCTTTGCCTGAGGCTCGGGAATTCCAGTCACTGAACAAGCGACATGGGATGTGAGCGGCATTCTGTCATGGACAGTGAAACACAATTCCTGCACGTACCTGCAACGTAGCAATCGCCAATCTTGAATCGAACCACGTGCAAGGTCAGGAAGCGGTAGCTATACAAAGAAATGAAAAGAAATAAAAACCCAAGCTTCACTCACCGTTTCGATTTTGAAGACCATTCTACGTGCCGCGACCTTATCAAAGCTCCCGTACAAGGCCTCGAGGAGTTCAAACACTTCTACAGGTGTTCTCTTGGAACTCCAGGCTGGTGTGGGCACGAGCAACACACATACGTAAGTGAGCCATTCGTTCCTTGGCGACAGACGTCCACTCAAAACGAGCATGCACTAACTTACCAGTGAACCCTGCTAGATCTGCCATGAAGATTGTCTGCATTGGATCGTACACCATATTCATGTGTGAGAAACGGAGATCAAAGTGGCTGGACGGAAAGACCCACTAGCTAGACGTACCGTGTTATGGAATAGATCCGCCAAGGGTTTGGAGTGTTTTGTGGAAGCCCTGACATCGAGAGGACTTGTAGTATCCTGAGACATGAACTGCATGATGGATTGCTCCTTTTTCTGTTCTTGCTTTTGTTCCTCGTAGAGTTGTTTCTTGACCTTTTCAGGGAACAAGGAGCTGACAATCGCACCAGATGCCAATGCTTGTTCCATGACAATTCGCTGTCTTCGTGCCACGGTACAATCATAGAGGATCATGACGGTGGATGTAAAGATGAAAATGAAGAGTGCTGCCAGTGTGAACACGAGTGGATCACTCGTGACATACTTGTCTTGCGTGGCTTTGGATGGATAAATGTGAACTGTCTGTGGACAAAAGGTGGTGGATAGTGGTACTCCAGTGTAACTGCTTCCATCTTTGGATTGTTTGGTGGTTTCCATCGTGTCATAGAGAGACGCATTCACGGCCATGTGATCGTAGGCAGTGTCGTGTAAATCGCCCGACCCGAGAAAGATGGCGTCCTCGCCATCGAGCCGCATGGTCCATGGAACATTGCAGGGATTGGTAACGACAACGATGATTCCCGTGGAATCGGAAGGGAGTAGTCCAAGAAGCATGTTTTTCCATTCAAAAAAGAACATGAGATTGCCCACGACCTTGTGTTCTTGAGTACGGTCGAGACGGATGGAATCGAGCGAGTCGACACTGTACCGGTAGGAAACGAGCATGGATATAGGTAGGAACCATCAGATATTGATGATCAGTCCACATAACTACTATATGCGAGGTACTGTACTGTAGGTACTTACATTGGGTAAAACATGGCTGCGGTAGGTGCAATCTCTTCTCCTGGTTGGAAATCGACGTATTGCTTTGTTTCGGTGTCGATAGTTTGTTTTCTGAAAAGTTCAAAGGTATCTGACTCGTTCATGACGAGGTTTGCTGCGGGCAATAGTGCTGCGACATAGTTGGTGACGGCATCCAAGTTGGCGATGGGTGCCCTCCCAGGCATGGTCCAGGCATCCCAGTTGACCAGGGTGGGATTATTTCCAACTTGTTCCACGGTGGGATACCGTTGCCACATGGGTTGGTCTTTTTAATAATTGGAAGGCAGGTAAGGTATGATATGATAAGAGAAGGTACAAGTCAAGACAAGATAGACAATAGAAGGTACAAGATATATGCATAGACAAGCCAACACACTTACAATTGTTGAGATATTCCTTTGGTTCCTTCATTGGCTTTCGGCCCAAACCCCCATAAATTTCCTTGCTAGTTCTGCTGGTAAAGTTTGTGTCTCTGGTCCAATCTTCATTTTGCTGTTGGTACAGTTTGTTTAGCTCTACCCATTCCAAGTTTTTGGCTGCATAGTCTTCCCATTCCGCCTTTTGTTCTGGTTCTACCAAGACTGTGACAACAGCTACAAAGGCTTTGCTCAGTTTGAGGAGTTTTCCCGCATGAAGCCCAAAGTTTGGAAGTGTGACGAAAGGCCAGGTGCTGTTGGAAGCACGGGCATACGCCACTAGTTGCTTGGTAAAGACATCTGTGCTCCCAATGTCTGATCCCATGTCTTGCCCACACTCTCCAGCACTTTGTCGGCATCACTGGCAAACCGTTGTTCAAACTCGTCTTGCTCGGCACCACTCATGTACCGATAGGTAAACACTACCACAACGGCAGCGGACGCCACCAGCACCAGTACTACCAGCAGTCGCAGGCAAAAGACCGCCTTGGATTCCTTCTGAGCAATCTTTTCTCGTTTTTCCTTTGTCAAGCCAACATTCTCGTCGTCGTCGTCGTCGTCAAAGCCACTTTCACTGTCATGATCATGCTCCACAACCATATGGTCGTCCTCCATGGTGGGGTGCTTCATGGGCTGCTTCATGGTGGGGGGCGGAGATGGAGTTGTCATGGTACTATGGTACTAGTACTGGTATGGACTTTTTTAAAATAGGAAGTGTTTTGTGAATTATGTCAATAGAGACCCACCTGGAAGCAGGTGCTAGCTAGATAGCTAGTAGCTACATATATATAGATTACTATGGAATTACACTAGTAGGGGGGGTAAGTGACTAAGTGATACCGGCTTGAAGGTAGTGGGGGAAGGGATCAAGGGGTGCATTGAAATGGAAGAGGCCAGCCAGGGGGTCTGCAGGGGTAGTTCCTGAGGAGTAGAGTGTAGAGGAGGCAGTGGCAATAGATCTAAGGATGTGGTTCCCAAGGTGAGTGGACAAATTGAGTGCCAGGGAATGGTGAGCCCACCTGGAGGGGGAGAGTGGGGTGATTGTGGTATCCAGATTGGGGGGAGGGGTGTATACTACAAGACCGAGTTGGAAAAGTGCAGCAGCCAGTTGACCTCTGTTCGCTTCTTCTGCTGCTTTCCACTTGGTCATAGCCCTGCATGACATTCCTTGCAGCATTGGGGCCCCACCAACTGCTTGCGGTGCGGTTAAGGTCCCCCCAATGATCTGTTTGTACTCCTTTCTATTTGGGGGTCAAAGGATTGATCCTGAATTTTTGGTACCAGGTACCGTAGCTCACGGTACAGGGTATAGATGACTGCACGTCGACAAACACAGAAAGAGTGTTCTCTTGTATTGCCCACCACCTGCTTGCAGTGGTTCAGGGTAAACAGTGTCCTTAAAACTCATCTGGTTTCATCAAATGGTATATGCCGAAAAATGTCTTTCAAGGATCACTGTCGGCTTGAGTACAATCCAATTACAATAATGACCAGAACATTCAAGTCATAACAAGGAAAGTGACTGTACAGCTTCTCTTCAACGACGAGGAACGCGAACGGGTTGCACTAATCCGTGAGGTGTGTGGTCTAGAGACTGAGTCGAGACAGCTCTGAGTCACTCCAGACGAACCACCAAAAAGCCAGCGCATGATGAGAGCTTGCCGAGGATCCAGACAAAGTGACGACAATTAGACTAACTAAACTGTACGTTGCACCGTCAGGTGGAGAGGAGAAGGGTGCGGGCTCATGACATGATGGTGGTGGTATACTGACACTTCCGCGACCTAGACGCAGGGCACGAGGTGATTTTAATATCCCGTACGGCACCGGTACGGTCGGCACCGCACGGCCACGAATGGTTGCTTCAAAGTCGAATGACACCATGACAAATTTAATAAAATATTTCGTCCACATTGTCCCGAGGTTTCCGATCAAGCCGTCGCCACAGCACAAATCTTGTCCGCTGCGCGTTTTCCGTGATCGTCCAATGCTCCCAGCGAAGTGTGATTGGCTGGCGCTTCATGTGAGCCATGATTCGATTCTATTCGATTCGATAAAAATTAAATCGAATCAATCATATCAATCGAATCAATCAATCGGTGACTGGATTGAATCGAATCATTCGACTGGCACCGAGCAGTCTCTTCACTCGCGGATTGTGAAACAATCCAACCAGGAGGCATGTCCTGAGCAACGCAAAAGACATAGGCAAGAAGCTAACAGCATCGAAGTGCTCGGCAAGCAAGATCTGCCAGGAAGCAATTTCTGCTAGCTAGCTGGGGTTCTATACGTAGTTTTGCCGAGGCTTGCTGAATTTTCGAAGCTCCCTTTGCATTGCCCTACTAGCTACTAGCTAGGTGCAAGCAATGCACCAAGCAAGTTTTCGAGATGCATGTACAAGAGTCCTTCCAGCCAGTCAGACGAGCAGCAAGATCCTCCAGGTTCCTCGAAAGCACCCAATAGAAGAGAATGATTCTCTTCTATTGGGATTGAATCGAATGGACATGCCAAGATGAATCATGGATAAGGAAGCTGTGCTGGCAGCTGTGCTGGTAGACGAGAAGAAGGTTCAAAGAAGCTTGAGGCTAAAGAAGGCTTGCTTGCTTGTTGCGTTGAGCCTGTCACCAGTTTGTTGCTTGCTGGCTGGCCAAGCAAAGTGAAACCGTCCGCTATGAGCAGGGGCATCAGGGGGAGATGAGCAACTAGCCACCACGTCAGGCCCTCCTGATGTGCTCCAGCGACGCTACTAGAAATTTAACGACAAGCAAGATTTCACTGAGCAATATGAGTTCCGATTTCTGCAGCCAGAGTGCTACGAGACGAGGAAGCTTTCTTCTTTGCGAACTCTGAAGGCAACGTTTGAGCACTGGCTGACAGTGCAAGGCTGCATGTCAGTGTTGGCTGCTTTTGTCTCAGCAACGAAAGGTTTGGCAATTTGGCTTGACCGGCCGTACAAGCAAGCAACGGCGTGGCTCTTTTGTCTTTTATTAAAAGCTAAAAGTAGACTACATGTACATCATGACTACATGAAGTACTGGTGGGAAAGCAGCTGACTATCTACATGTAGCCAGCTCAGAGCCAAGACAAAAGATACGTAAAAGAGAAAAGAGCAGCCGTACACGTAAAGAGCTCGTAAAAGCTTGTCAAGAAGGCATGGGAGCATTCCCACGGAGCACGGTGCATCATCAAAGCGAACACAAGTTGAGAGGATTAGACTGAATGAAGTAAACCTCGGCAGTCTTGCTGCCAGAGCCCTCAACCCCTTTAATTGTTTTTCCTGCTACGGTGGTCCCTGCAGGTATAAGGGTAGGGTTAGAATACAAATAAGTCAGCAAAAACTAAATAAGTATCCTAGGATGGTGCTTTTAAACCAGCCAAAGCTATTTACATGCTTCCTAGTAGGGGGATCTGCTCCTACCAAGAAAAACTCTAAAGCTAGCAAAAGCTATAAAACTAGTATTCTAGCTAGCTAGGGGTATCTGCTTCTAGCTTGCTATGGGAGTCTGCTTCTAGCTGGGGGGATCTGCTTCTAGCTAGCTAAGCGCAAGTTAAGCACTAGCTAAGCACTACAGGTATCTGCTTCTAGCTAGCTAGCTGTAGGGATATCTGCTTCTACTGAAACATTTCTGCCGAGGTTACACAGCTCCGCTGGCTTAATTTTACTTCACTGTGTTCCTGATGTTATTGTACTCTCTGCAGGCACTCGGGAATCAATCATTCAAAGTTTAAGGATCCACTCAAAATCAACCCTACAGTGTACCATATAGCAAACTGTGTACTGGAGTAAGCAGAGTACCACTGGAAGGTCCCGCAAATAATGAAATAGTTTAATTATAATGAATGCTTGATTAATGTGTTTAATGGTGATGAATGGTGATGAATTCATCACCAGTTTGTTGAATGGTGATGAATGGTGATGAAAATGATTTATTCGTGATGACTGGTGATGAATCGTGATGAAAAATACTACTGTTTTACTATAGAGATAATGAATGGTGATGAATGGTGATGAAAATGATGAAACCGTGATGAAATGTGATGAATGGTGATGAATTCATCACCAATGTGTTGAATGGTGATGAATGGTGATGAAAATATTTAATTAGTGATGAATTCAATTCCAGATTTTCATGTTTCGCACTTCGCAGGACCTTCCTGTAAGACAATAAGTGACAATGGTGTTTTTGACCATTCAAAGAGAAGAACGATGGCTTAAACTTCGGTATTGGGCTTCGTTACCATAGCTCTATCATTGACCATTGACTAAATAAACGATGTTACAATCATCTGGCTGGTGGACGGGTGAATTAAAGGTCTTTCAGCCAAACCGGGACAGGCGTCTCGGTTGAACACACAAGAAAAGCCCAGAAGCTGCTCGGAGTAGAATTCACTTATGGATAATGGCCTAAAAACATCTTCGTAAGAAAGAGCACTCACTAGGTTTGACTGGTTGCTAACCGTTGGTACGAGTACCGGTACAAGAAACAAGCTGGTTTGTGCTGGATATCTTTCATTTCAGATGCATCAGCTTACGCATCCCAACATGCAACCTTGCCATAACGTAACCACCAGCCGCAGTTGCTATTATTATTATCAACTAACAATAACATATTATTGTCCGCGACTGTCGCTTCATCAGGAACACTTGTTTTGCTCACAACTTTTTCATTCTCCAGTTTTTGCAAGTGCATTTTTCGTATCAATCAGAAAGTTGAATAAAACTAAATATATTCAAGATGGACCCTACCAAGCTCCCCTCGCGCCACCGTGTCTCCAAGAAGCAATGCCCTAGTACTCGATCATCTCGTCGTGGTGGTGGCTCCTCCCGGTCGGTTCGCAGTGGCTCTACTCGAGATCGGTCTCTTCGAAGTGGAGATCGCAGTGTGACCAGTGCTCTCTTTCACCAGCAAGATGACGGTAACCTTTCATTGTATGCTTTTTCTACGGCTCCTGAAGACGACTTCAATAACCAGACGACTCTCTATCAAGAAGATCAGACCATCCAAGAAGATAAAGACTTTGATGGTCATGTCCCCCCAGTGGCAATGGTGAACTTTCATGACTGGGACAGTGCTTGTGCCAGTTTGTACACGGTGGACGATGAATCGATCTATACAACGCTGGATCAGCAGCAGCGCATTGTCTTTGAGGGACTTCCCAAGGAGTTCACGGCATTGGCTGCTCCTGATAAAGCCAGTGCTGCCGTGTTGGAGACCATGAACAAGGAACAGCTCATGTTCATGGTATCTGCATTGATGGCTTCCAGTGGCAGCAGTCAAGGAAGCAAACAGGAAGGACCGTCACCAACAAGACCGCCTCAGACTGCTCCAGCGGATCAGCCCAAGGAAATCGAGGTTGGCGTCCTCCTTCCTCCGTGGATGGCAAGTAACCAAGCTCCGTCTTCGCCTCCTCGACCACCAACCTTTTCTGCTCCCAAGGTCAAGAAGTCTCAGCAGCAACCGCCAACTCAGACCACCAAGCAGACTGTCCCCGCTTCTCCTCCTGCTTCTCCACAGAAGAAGGTGTCATCTGTTCGTCCCTCTTCTCCGTCCAAGAAGAAGCAGCAGCAGCCAGTCGTCAAGCCCGTCGTCCACCATCCTCCACAGACGACGATTCGACTGGTTCCCATTCCAGAAAACAGCCAGGATCAGTGGGATCATCCAACGAAACCACCACAGGATAAGGACGAAGGTGCTGGCAAACGCCGTTGGCTGTTTTGGAAGTCCAAGAAGCCAAGCAGTAAGACTGACAGGAATAATGTCAAACCCCTTCTCTACACTGCATCGACCAGTCCAGGAACGTTTCTCAAGGGAGCACCCGGGTCGGTACATGCCGCCAATGCCACGTGGGATTCCAACTACTACGATACATCGTCCAGTTCCACCATTTCCATGACGGAGCATTCCATGGATTCCTCCGACCATCGACCCGTCTTGGTCGAGTCCAAGCCGCACAAACCTGCTGCCACCAGTAGTAGGCATCATGCACCCAAACCCATTCTCAAGACGGCTGATACCGGTACTACAAGACAGCCCATGCCACAGAAAATCGTCAGGGAGGCAGAATGTTAAGCTATATACTAGCTAGTATACGTGAACTGTAAACAATAATAACAAAGCTACCGGTATTGATTCTTTCGTCCGTGTGTATTTGAAAATAAAAGGGAAGTACAAACTATTCTAGCTAGTTAACGTGCGACATGCAGTGTATTGCTTGCGGACTCGACTCGGTTCCTTGCTGTTTTCTTCTATTAGCTAGCTACCAAACTGCAGTCGATGGCCACTCGTCAACTAGTAACTGACGTGGCTCGCGAAGCTTGCCATGCACAGCAAGAAAGACGTACAGTTGCAAACGAACGAACCACAAAGGACCAAACCATAACGGGCCAAAACGCAGTGGGCAGCCCTTGTCCAGTGCCCATTTCACCACCCCCCAATGCGCGCCTTTGAGAGCCCAGTAGATTGTATCAAAATTCCAAGGACAGCCATTATCATGAGCATATTTCAGCACGTCCCAATGGCCATCCACAGCAGCACTAGAGCAAGTTGTCTGATCCCAAGGACAGCCATGTTCGTGTGCATATTGAAGAACACCATAGTGGCCCATCCTTGCAGCCGCAGCACATGTTGCAGCATCCCAAGGACAGCCATGCTCGTATACGTACATCAATATATTCAAATGTCCCCCCAATGCAGCAAATGCACATGTGTTGGTGTCCCACGAGCAGCCATTTTCATGGGCCCATTTCAAAATGTCAAAATGGCCACCATAAGAAGCCGAAGAACACAAATTGGAATCCCATGGACAACCATGCTCCCTCATCCATTGGAGTATCTCCAACTGACCGGTTCTAGCTGCCGCTTGGCATGCATAGGCATCCCACGGGCAGCCATTCTCATGAGCCCATTTCAATACTTCCCAATGTCCTCCATAAGCAGCAAATGCGCAGGTGTTGGAATCCCATGGGCAGCCACTTGCTCTTGCCCACTGGAGTAATTCCAAATGACCACCCTGAGCCGCCCTGGCACAAGTCCATGCATCCCATGGACAGCCATTCTCTCTGGCCCACTGTATCATTTCCAAATACCCACTCCTGGCAGCCTGAGAACATGTATTCTCATTCCAAGGACAGCTGTGAGAATGGGCCCATTTCAATATTTCCCAGTGCCCCCCTTTGGCAGCCTTGGCACATGTATGGACATCCCACGGGCAGCCATTTTGATGCGCCCATTCTAATATCTCAAAATGTCCCTCCCGAGCAGCTCCAGAACACGTATGATTGTTCCATGGGCAGCCATTTTCTCGGGCCCACTGGAGCAACTCCATTTGTCCTCTCCTCGCAGCCTCGGCACACGTCCCTCCATCCCACGCAAATCCCTTTTTTCGTGCCCATTTCATGACGGGAAGACTCCCCAGTTTGGCAATTTTCTTGCATATCGAATGATCCATCAGTTGTTGACTGCTGAGAGTGTCCATATCCCAGTACTCGGCACACGAAGCAGAATAGAAAACGGCACTGTAAAAGGTATCACTGGCCGTGGCAGAGCGTGTTTTGGTAAACGGAAATACGCTAATGCTTCGTCGGTTGTGGACTTGAATCAGAGGGGGATTCGCACGTACAGTCTCACTATTACAGTATTGCTGGTACAGTCGATGGAACCGTTTGTTCACTGCTCCAACAAAGGCGTAGTGGCCCATGCCAACGAACGGAAGGATGTGGTCAACCCAAACGTCCTCCTGCTCCAACAGCCGCCCGAAAATTATACTTGCCGGACTAGGCTGCTCTCGTTGTTTGGGCATGCAAAACATGGCGTTGCAGTAAAAGTAAGTAGACTAAGCTTGTTGATAATTGCAATAAAGGAAGTAGACTCTGCGTTTAGCACAACAGCAAAGGACTAGCTAGCTAGCTAACGTTCTACTTGGCCATTGTCTTTCTGTGTGGCTGCTGTTCTGCTGTTGCTCCTTCCTGTTGTGCTGCGGCGCTCCATTTTGTTCGGGATCATCTTCGCCAAGGTGCGTGTTCGCAATGTGTCGTCGCGTGATCACATGACAGAAGTGACGGAACGTGGGTTCATTCGAATCAATACAAGTACCGGTACAGCACATGATGTAAAAGCGCCAACAGAGCGGAAGCCCCTGAAAAATTCTATTCGCGATCTTTAGAAAAACTTGAAGCATGCCAACAAGCATACTAGTACAGGGCGATCTTTGCAAAGCAACCGGCGCAACAGCTGTCCTCTTCACCTCTTCCTTTGCCATGGATCGACTCGACTCCATTCCCCACAGTCCACTCTACTGAGTAAACCATATCGGCAGTTGTGACGCTTCGGACTGCCACAACAGGCCACTCTACAGTACACACATCTACTAGCTCGTAATCCCATTGTGAGAGAGATGGAAGAAGACAACGCTGATGCCAATGAACATCATGGCGATGCTCAAGGTGACATGGGTACCTCAACTAGAAACGTTGATCATCAACCAGACCAGCTCGACGACGACTCGGCAGTAATGGATACCCTCGTCAACCGAGCAGAGGCAGAAGCCGCACAGCAGTACCATGACGAAGCACAGCAGTACAGAGATAAAGAATCTAATGCCAAAAAAGCTCAAGTAGAAGACAAGACACCTGCTACTTCTGGTTCTACTACCCGTACTAGAAGCACAAACAAAGCCAGGGAAGAAGACGACGAAGAAGCAGGCACAGAAATCATGGAGATTTTGGGAGAACAAGCTGAACTGGCAATGGCGGAGCATGTACAAGAAAAACAAGAAGACCTCAAGCAAGCATGCAAGACCACTCCTGGCCAAAACCCCATACGCGCCAATATGAGGTTCCTTCCAACAAAATCACCAGAGGCATTCGACACCACTCCCAATCAACACCTCTTGCAGACCGCAGCAGAAATCGATAAAAGTGCCAAAATGGAAAAGCGGACCAAGAACGCGCACGAGGCAACAGAAAGAGAAACAGTGCCACCGGGAAACACTCAACGAGGAGAAACAATCCAGCAAACCACGCAGCGCCGGACAAGCCAACCGTCATCCCGACCAGGAGCGCCAGAAGAAGCCTTGCTGCAACCAATGAATACACCTACCAATCATCAAGCTTTATTGAATGATCTAGTGGAACGGATTGAGCCAATCCCAATGGCGCCTACATCATTGAGCCGAGGATCCAACCACCGGCCGCAATGTCGCCCTGGAGCCTATATGGGCATTGGTGCAACCTTGCAGCGTGTACAAAGCCTCGATTTTGACCTTTTGGGTAGCAACAACATCGACGAAACTGAACCGGTCGATTCCTCTTCAGCTGCACTCCACCACGTGTTGGACCCAACTCTATTTCCCAATCAAGCAATGCGATCGGGCGTTACCATGGACCATTTGGCAGTGGCTCACCGAGTCACGAACAACACAGAAGATTTAATGCATGCAGATCCCGTGCATTTGGAGGAACAAGAGAAAAGGAAACAAGAAGCAAAAAAACGGAGTCAAACGTTCCTCTTTATGCTGTTTCTGGTAGTCTGTGCTGTGGCTGTCATTATAGGGACGGTGGCTGGCACTGCTGGAAAGGACGATAAAGTTGTTGTGTACCAAACACCATCTCCTACTGTCTTTGGCTCGATGACTCCTTCTGAAGTGCCATCATCTGCTCCCAGTGGAGTTCTGGACTTGCTGTTGGATAATCTTCCCATTCACACCTTGGCGAGGATCAACAATGGCAGTGAAACTCCTCAGTGGAGAGCATGGAATTGGCTTGCAAACCACCAAAACGTCACATGGCTACCAGAATGGAGAAAGGAGCAGCTGTTTGCTCTTGCTACATTCTTCTACTCTATGGATGGAGAGAATTGGAATCCACTCATTAAGGAGCGATGGATGGAAGACACAAAGGAGGAGTGTGAGTGGTTCTCCAGCGGTGTGGGAATCTTCTACCCGGATGGAACGTTCGCTCGATACCCACCTGAGTCTGCTACGTTGCCATGCAATGGGCACGGAAAATTCACCAGCCTTTTCTTGTATAACCTTGGACTCACTGGTTTGTCAGCAAGCCTCCCTCGCGAGATTTCCTTGCTCACATCCTTGTCTTCTATATCCTTGGGTGAGATTAACAACACTGTGGATACAACCCTGGAGGAATTCTTTTGGATTCCCGAGCTGCCACAAGTATCAAGCTTGAGACGATTAGCCCTAAATGGGATTGGTTTGAAGGGAACCATTCCATCAGAGTTTGGATTGGTGACACAGTTGAATTATTTTGCGGTTCTGGCCAACTATATCAGTGGGACCATTCCATCTGAGCTTGGGCAGCTAACTCAATTGACAACTTTGACGTTGGCGGCAAACTCACTTGTGGGCACTATTCCCAGCGAGCTGGGGGCACTAAGTTCTCTTGAGACGTTGAGTGTTGGGTAAAACAGGGCAGGGTTTCGAGAAAGAGGCAAGTTTCTGACAGGTCCATTGCTAAGTGAGATAGGAACCATGTCTTCGCTCAAGTCGATTAGCTCTAATCGGAATCTGCTTACTGGTGCAATCCCCAGCGAGGTTGGAATGCTGTCATTGCTTCAGTCATTCAGGTCAAGCGAACACTTTCATTCGGGAAGCCTGCCAACGGAGATCGGGAAGGCATACCAGCTCAAGTATTTGGAAGCTTATGGAAACGCGTTATCAGGTCAAATTCCAATTGAACTGATGAACAATACCGTCCTGGAACGGTTTGACCTTGAAGACAACAACTTGTCGGGATCCCTTCCAAATGAACTGCAAGGCCTGGTGGGTGTATTGGTGATTTGGCTGGGAAAGAACAGATTCACTGGCAGCATTCCTTCAGAGCTGGCACAGTTGACGTCATTGGAACTACTGGCTTTGGATGGTTTGCCTCGATTGACTGGATCAGTTCCATCTGAGTTGGTTGTCATGACAAGCTTGGGTAAGTTGACTCTCAGGCAGTGCTGGCCTGTCTGGTACCATACCAGAGGAGTTTTGCTTCCTTCAAAATTCAACTTGCACATACTCGTGGGATACCCTTGCTATCTTGGCTTTGACTGCTCAGAGCAGCTCTGTGGGTGTGACTGTTTGTGTTCCAACGAGACAGCTAATTAGCAGTACTACAGGTTATTCTAAAACATTCGATTCTTGTACTTTCTTCCAAGACATTTAGCGACCTGTCCAATGTCCACTGATTACATTGCCACGTTCCAGCCGTTCTGTTGTGAAGCGTGCATGGAGACTGGCACCTGGCTTCATGTGGTTCCAGTGCTTCACTAATTATCTCTGCTTTCTTGAGTTTGCTGCTCTTGGCTTGGCTTGGCGTGGCATGACCGCGTGGATATACCGATGATGGAGATGAGTATAACCTTATTAGCTAGCTGGACTGGATATAAGACAGAGAGCAAACCAATCCAAGACACTGAAGGACCTCCAATGGTAATGACAGCAACAGCACCATCAATACTTTAGAGCCCAAGTCTCAATGGACAGCCGGACAACCCGAGCAAAGAGTGAAGCATGACAGTTCCGAAGATCGGTGCTCGTCCGTGAACAGTGATCTCAGCTCTGCTGGGGTTGGCGTCAGTCACCAAGGTCATAGAATGACCTCTAGAGTATAAGCCCGTCGAGCGGCTTGTATTTTATCGGCAGGAATGATAAAGGCCCTATCGCACTTACAATAAGCCCATGGAGCTGCTTGGTAATGAAAGGAATGGCGCATGGAGGCATGCGTCTCATTATCGCATTGCACGCGATTTTAACCCATGCGAATGACGCAGATGGTCCTAGGATTTCTACCCATATGTATAGAGCCTACGACCGTCGTGTATGTAGACGAACCACCTCTTCACTCGATCGCTCAACCACACGACACCACCACAAAGCTACCACAACCATCTTTTTGTGGTTGACGGCGTAACACCAGCAGCTGCGCAGATGGCATCAGACGCTTCCCTGGAAGTCATCTCTTTTGCCAAAGTGTCCCTGCACGGTCCGAGCAGCAGGTCCGACTATCAACACTACAATTTTTCTTTGGTCGGTGGATGGATGACTGCTTCCGTGGAGCCTCTTTCTCTTTCACGGAGTGACATAGGCGCTAGCGACACGAAAAGCCAACGACTGATAATGAATTGATCACCCCCTCCACACCATAGTTTCCTCTAAGCCATAGAAACCACTCCATTTTGATTATCTACCGCTCCGTCAACATTCCGCCTCGACGAATTCGACACAGTCGGTGCATCGAAACCAAACATCGTTTCGTTCTTCTTCCGTCACACCATCAAACCAAAAATGGAATGAATTCGACATTTTGGACAGATTCGAAATCCCCCACCGATGCGACGTTGGGGGATATCAAACACGACCGCGTGGATATGTGTCATGGTCACTTCGAGAGGACGCTTCGATCGTCAAACGGGCCAGATGATTCGAACCTGGACACTGCCGTGGCTTGCAAGGCACGTGCTGTCGCGCCTTGACCTGTGAATTCTCTCAGCCCCTCCGTTTCGTTCGCGATCATTTTCGTGGGTGTTCGCATTGTGCGAGACAACAAATACTAAATCCATATGCCCACTGGGTCGTCTCCATTTCCATAAATCTTTTCAACTGGTTATCCATAAATCCTTAATCGCCGTGGGCGCGTCGCGCGTTACCGCTCCCTCCTCCTCTTCCGCTCTCTCTTCCTCTTTCTCTACCCTCTGGACAGGGTCCCTCTTTCACGCGAAAAATGTGGAGAGAGCGAGGCGAGTTTCATGTGGATGTACATGGGTTGACTGTATCTCGTCAGCAGTACAGTACTAGTCGAATACATAGACTTCTACAGAGCCCTCTAAGTAATGCTCACAGGGTATAATTCAAACGTCCACCCCCATCAGTACCCCCCTAAAGCAAATCGTCTCCGGGAGACGAAATAGATACATTAAGGAGTGAGGGGGGCTAAGCTAGGCAGAGCAGCAGCTGTGGTAGTGGGTGTAGGGGGGAGCAATGAGGACGGGAGCAGGACAAAGGGGGGCAGGGGAAGGGGGGGCAAGCAGGAAAACAAGGAAGGAGAAGGGAGCAAAATTAGCAGTTCGCATTGTGTTGTTCGTGATCACATTAGAAGGGACAGAATGTTCGGCTCTGCGAACGGAGAAAATCGTTTGAATTGAATCGAATCGAACCACTCTACGATTCGAGGTGATTTGTTTACGCGGCCGGCACTGATATTAGATTAGCTTCGGATGGAGGGAGTATGTTTACATAGTATTTGTTTTTCTCCGGCCACCAGCCTCCTTAACACAAATAGCATAATCGTCCTCTTTGTTCATGGCTATGCTCAAGGTGGTAACTCTGCTATAGAGACGTTGATCAGCAATCAGACCGGCTTGATGGCGACTCGGCAGTACTAATAGACGGCCTCATCAACCGAACAGCGGCAGACGCCGCACAGCAGCAGCAAGAGGATCATCAACCAGACCAGCTTGATCAGGCAGTAAGGGATAGCATCATGAAGCGAGCAGAGGCAGAAGCTGCACAGCAGTACTAAGATGAAGAATCGGATGCCATGGAAGCTCAAGTAGAGGAGAAGAAGAAAGTTGCCAAGAAAACACATGCTAAGAGTACACCCAGCCATAGGAAAGGCAACCAAAAAAGTCAACAACAGCAGCAACTAAAACAAGATGCTATGAATGAAATCAAGCAAGGTGGAGGAAAAGAAGCATTAGAAGAAATTAGGAAAATTGTGGCAAAACAAGCTAGACTGGCAATGGCGGTTTATCTGCAAGAAAAAGAAGAAGACCTCAAGAAGGCATACAAGACCACTCCCAATCAAAACCCCACACAGAAGACACCAGAAATCAATGAAACTGGCAAAATGAGATTTTTGGCGAAAAGCTCACAGGAGGCAACAAATAGAGAAAGTGTGCCACCAGGAAATACCCACCCACGAGGAGAAACATCCCAGGGAACCACTATATGTCAGAAAAGCCAAATGTCAACCCGACCAGGAGCATACATTGAAGCGCCAGGAGAAGCCTTGCATTGTGCAAACAATTTCCGATTCTCCCTGGTGGGAGACAGTGGATCTACAAGTCAGAATGCTTTGGTGCAGATGGATGGTGCAGATGATGGTGCATTTGTTGCAAAAGCAGACACTGTGTTGCCCAGCACCAACAATGAAACCACTTGCACTACGCTAAAAGCTAGTGTAAAGATCTTTCGAGTGTTTTGAGTTTGAGAGAATGAAAGTTATGAGAGAGATTAGAAAGCTATGAAAACTAATCAACGAGAGAGATCATCATCAAAG
>CAICTM010002017.1:0-19384 GCA_903772945.1 Seminavis robusta
CACCGTTTCCGTGTGGGTATTGGTGACATTTAAATTCCAGTACGAGTCCATGGCATCAAACGGATTGCGAACAAGCATCACAGCCCGATGTCCCGTCACGATTTTCCATCCCGTCCGTTCGGGCCAATGCGTCTTGACAAAACACGTTTTTGTGCGGTGTGTGACGCCTTCGCCCACCAAATTGTGGGCTTCTGCCAGAGCTTTGGAAAGAGTGCGATCTGGTCGCGTGTCGGAGCCCGTGACAATGCCGGTAGTCCGTTCCAGTAAGGTTCGTAAGAGTGTATTGCCACTGCGGGGATACGACAAGAGTAATGTCACACCACGGTTCTGCTGGAGAATGGACCATGGGGAATTGTTGTTGGGAGGTGTGCTAATATTTGATCCAAAAATCGAAGCAGTTCCAGAGGTGGCGGAAACGGAAACTCCAGCAAATTGTTGTCATCTTGGTCTTGCTGTGGCTGCCTCATCGTGCAGCTGTTGTACATTTCTTCCCATTCCCAATTGGCTCTCCGAACCGTTGATAATCCCTTGCTAGTAGCAGCACCCGTAGCAGCGGCCCCATTTTTACTGCTGTTACTATCTCTTGACAATGTTCGCCGTTTCAATCGTCTCGTGTTGAGTCTCTGTAGCAACACTACAGGATCTTGTACGGGTGACACTTGAAATCGATAGCGTTGTTGGCGCTCGGCATTTCCAGCGCGGCGCCATTGAAACATGGGCAAGATTTGCTTCGCATACTTCTTCTTGGTGAGCAGCAACCTTGTTCCATCCACCTCTCCCAGATACGTCAAGACTATAGTTAGTGGGTAAAAGTCCAGCGTGTCCATCGTCCAGGCTAGAATGCCGTCTTTTCTTTGGTGTGGCAAGGCGAATAAGACACACAGTCGCAGCAACGTTATCAAACGTACAGACTGTCCTTCCATCGAGACTCGGGTGTCAAAAAGCCAAAATGCATCGGAAATGGTCATTTCGACATCCGAAACTAAATGTACGAAAATGGATGCGTTCCTGCCAAGAGCAGAAAAAGAAAAATCAAGAAAAGATTTATATGAACCATCCTGGCAACAGTATTGTCAAACATAGGTCCCTATAGCCAGACCCTACACAGTAGCTAGTCATAATGCCTCCAACAAGGATTTTGGATCATTCCCACCATGATGATCTCCTGGGCCACCATTGTCATTACCCTGCGGATTGCCACCAGAGTAACCTGGGTTGCCGGTGCCAACATGATCTGCTACCGCTACCTTGTGGAGACTCCTTTCATGCATGCTTTCAATCCATGGGAGACATGCCATGCGTGTTGGAGCAGATGGCTTCACCTGCGGTTTCTGACATTGGTTGCATAGAGGATTAGCATTGGATTTCCTCTTTGACTGCTCCTCCAAAGGCACAAAGGCTGGTCTGACTAGCTAGTAGGGATGGCTGAATCCACGGGTTTGGGACGAAATGGTCCACCTAGATGATGGTGGAAGACACAGGTGGAATGGATGATGGAATGTGGTGGGTTGTTGTGGTTTGTGTTGTGCCTGCTAGGCTAGCTTTACCAATACAGACCCATTGCTAGCTAGCAGGAGTAAATCCCGAACACGCTCACAGACTCACCCCTTAAAAAGAGTTGTGTCGAGCCTGGAGTGCGGGCTGGATTAGAACCAGGAGATGCGCCATGGGCGGGGCTCAGTGTGGGTCCTTGTGATGCATCTATAATAAGTATCTACTGGGGGCATCCTTAGCGGATCCCACCACCAAATCATTCGCCGTTGGGATGGTCGAGAACATCGCACGAGGACGTTTGGAATGTGATTTCCCCAGACAAAATCTTTCCTAGTTGGTTTTACTCGTTTTTGTTTGTTTTGAGTAAGCTGCAGCAAAACTTGCCCCAAGTTTAGTTGCCAAATCCCAGGCCATTTCCCAACTCGTTCGTCAGTGTCTTGGTAATCAATGGATAGGATCTGTATTCAAGTTGGAAAAAAAGACTTGCTCCAATGTACCGTCAATGTCAAATTCAACATTACCGCCAAAGGCACCAATGTTCAGGGATATTGAGTCATAGCTGATGCTCACCTCCTGAAACTCAATAGATTCCGCAAGGGAGGATCCGAGCAGAGCGAGGTTTGGACTGTCTCCCGCAATTCGGATGCGGAAATTCATTGCAGGATTCGCCATGGCAATGGACCCTGACACCGACTCGTCAAAACCGAACAAGCATGCATCACCGCTGATGGTTGCAGATGCTCCTGACACCAGCCTATCAAACGATGCTCTTACTACCCACGTTCCGTCCCAGGTGGCTCCACCTAGTCCTCCCCAGTTTAGTTCAAAGCGCTCTGTGCCGGGAACAAGTTCGAACGTCTCAATCTCGAAGGTTGGAAGACCTTGGAGTTGTCCAACAGAATAGGAAAGAGAGCCGCCAGCTTGGCAAAAACCAAAGTCGATTTGACCTAAATCCGTAGTTTGCTGTATATCGGAAAGCGGAACGTTGCCGAGTGCTATTTGAATGGAACCATTCAGAATTGGCATGAAGAAGTCAATGACAGCATTGATGGTGGTAGCCACCAAGGAAAGGCTCCTCCTCCTCCTTGTTTGCGGCTGTGACTGCTCATGATTGTGCTTACGAAGATTGGAAGCTCCTTCTACGTAGGAGCAAACTAGAAGAGCGGAAAGGAGTGCGATCTTGGCAGCTTGGATCTTCATAGTGAGTATATAGGTATGTGTTCCTGGACCGGTGGTTGGTTTGAATAGTAGTGTTTGAAAAAGGACCCTCTGTCTTGCTTTTATTAGGCGAGATAAGATTCTGAATTATGAGCCCACTTCTTCCAAAACAAGCCTTTACTTTTCCAGAAAAGACCAGATTTTCTAGCTAGCTAGCTAGCTCATGTTCATGGTATACTTAGCATTTACATTGCCTTGAAAGGCAGCTCAGTGGCCTTCATGACGGGTCGAGCCGCTTTGATCATGACTTCGGCCCCACAACCGCATGCGTTCCAGTGACTCCTGCGCCAACCACGAATGACATCTGATGCTGTGTTCCCAAGCCCAAAACTGCAGGGTCCTGTGTGGCAACCGGGTAAAATGGCAACAAGCCAATGTCGTTGCGTGTACAAACAACACCCAGCCAAGAGAATGACTAGCTAGAATTGTAGTGGCAGGACCCAAGCCTCGGCTTGCTGGCACGGGGAAGGACTTGCTAGCTAGCTAGTTACTAGCTAGCTAGTAGAGAAGCTGGAGTCTTTGGATTTATATCATAGACCAGGGAGACCAAGTTGGTTGGTCAATTCTATTCGCACACTTAGCCAATTATATTCACACACAACCATAATAGATTGCTAGCTAGTAGCAACAATTAGCTTGCTGCCTAGCTGAGCCAGAGAGAAGGCGAGGGAAGCACCCTACACTTTGGGTGATTGATTCAATCATCCCTCGAGGATCTTGGGAAGCGAACTCTCACCAGAAATGGTTCTCAATCACACGGCTTCTCCTCGCATCCTATGGTGCAAAAGAGACGACGATGAAGTTTGAAAGTCCACCATCTACCGAGTCTGTTTTGATTCTTTCTGGCAGTACAGCCGTTGCTGTGGGCCTTGGAATGTTTGTGTATTGGCGGTCTCATATCAGTGATCGCGACGTACTTCAGCGGACCTTTTGGGACGTCGTGTACGACCAGTTTTCCGCATGCTACGATGTCGTGGATTGGTTCACCTTTGACGCCACACATCGATTGCGAAAGCGAGCTCTAAACGTAGCCTCACACACTGCAGAAGAGAGTTGCTGCTGACGAAGAACGCACGAGACCTATTTCGTATATTGGAATTCCGTGATTGGCACCGTTGAGACTGATGCATTTGGAACTTGCCAAGCTTCCTTACGAGAAGAAGCTGGCTGGTCTGGATCTGGCTCCCGGCATGAAACGACGTACACAGCAACGTTTGCAAGGACAAGAAGAATCCGATTTGCGGATTGGAGATGTTACCAAAGGACCACTCCCCTGGAACAAGGAAAGCTTTGACTATGTCCTTAGCACATTTGTGTTCAGTGCCATTTCCAATGACAAAGCTGCCATTGACGAAATGGTCAAAGTGTTGAAACCAGGCGGGAAACTCATTATTGTAGACGCAGGAGTGGCACAAAATCGCAATGTCATGTCAAGGTTCTTGGCTTGGTTGTGGGAGGTCATGGGTGACTATATGCGAGATGAAACGCAGTTGTTGTCCTTGCGAGATGACATTGAGTCTGTCACGCGAGAGGACTACGGACCTTGGGGTTGTGTGCATGTGACTGTGGGAGAAAAGAAGAAGTAGTAGCATGATCTTCTCGCTAGAATGGTAGAATTTTTAAAAGTAAGTTGCCCCCGTGTAGCTTGCCCCAATGCTTGCTTTTCCCCTCTTGTCTTGTTCCAACCGTAGCAAATGCAGTAAGAGAATGTTGTACACATCCGCTGGCCCCGGGTCGCAAGAATGCAAACAATCTTGAGAGCGATTGACAATGGTGCCAACATGTCCATCCGGTCGTAGAATGTTCACGTCATAACCATGCATAATCTGAAAATTCAGCTTTGCATCCTTCTTGTCTTGCTGCTGATTGTTGTTGTAGTTTTGAAATTCCTGCAATACCAACTGGGTTTGTCGTTTGAAATCCCACCAGCCATATTGTCCCATCTTCCCAGGATACCGCTCCTTGGAGTATTGAATATATTCTTCCATTTGAGTCAAGTTGTTGACTGGTTTTGTAAAATTCCAACATTGGTGATGGCCCGGACTGGTGGTTCTCCAAATGGTCAAAAAAGAATCCCCTTGTCCTTGTCCTTGTCGCTGTTGATGATGTTTGGCCAGTTCTTTGACAATCCATTTAATGCCAGTTGTGTTGGGTCGATTGCTAAATCCATCAATCAAGTCCGTGTCCTTCATGTAATGAGCTCCACCATTGATAACCAGCACATCAATACTGTATTTTGCCAAGAAATGGTCCACATACATCATGTACCGGTTTCGGAAGAACGCAATCTTGGACTGGCCATGGCAAATGTCAAAGATCATGCCCTTTTGTTGATCATGCTCAATGCCATCGTCCGTCGTGAAACGCATCTGATCATGCGCGCCCACGGCAATTTGGAATCGCGCGGCGAGACTGGAGAAATGTTCCCATGTCAAGGAATCCCCAAAGAATCCAATCGTCTTGTTGTGGGAAACGCGGCAAAATTCGTGATTGGAGAATTGTGGTTCAAATTGGCAGCTGTCGCCAGAAGAAGACTGTTGGTGGTAGGCATGGCTGGCAAATGGATACCACCGATAGTCGGTCCAGGAGGTGACTTGCTTCAAATACTCCTGCGTGTAGCATTTGCTATGAGATGGAATAAACGGGGGTCGATCCAGGATCGAAGGCCTCCATTCTCCACGACGGAGTTCCTCACTGGTACACAGTCTCTGCGTGCTGCTGGACGTGCTTGGAGATTGTTGTTCCGTTGTTTCTATTGCTTGGTTGGCACTCAACGCCGTCTGGTTTCGTACATCGTCGTGGGAACCTGTCGCTGTTGGTGCCAGCATGGCAAATCGATGACGAACCGAGTGCAGTGCCGGGTGTTCCCGAAACGATGTCAGCAGAGAGGCACTCACAACGACGAGGGCCAACGACGGCCGCCAACGTCGACTTCCATGACCACTCTCTAATAACGCCTTTTTCCTCTTTCTTCTTTTTCGTAACAGTGATGGCATGGTTTGTTCTTCTCTACTGTCTGGAAGTCAGTCACAAAGGAGTTGCACAGGGCTGGAGATAGTCTGTTTCAGAAAATAAATTGGCTAGAACAACCAGAGGAAAGGTAGGTAGGAATGGAAATAGCAGAAGGAGGAGATCAGATCGGTGCTAAGAATTGATTGACTTTTTTTATGTGGAGGGTTGTTGGTCAGTTGCAGCCGATCCATCCCATGCGCCAACAGCGGCAACAGCGCGAAAAAAGTGAGGTGCGCTGTCGGCTTTTTCCGAGAAAGGCACGTGACTTTTGAGACCAAATTTGGTCATCATCTCTTTGGCAACAAAAGACAGCGTGAGCTGCTAAACATGCCCAACCTCTGTTGTTAACCCAGCTACCCAGGCGAAGCCCAAACCATCAGTACCGGTAGTTGAGGTAAACATGAAATTTTCATTCCAACACCCATACATCTCGAGCTCACCGATCACCGAGGTAGCAACGTTGTGCTTTACAATCCAATGCACAAGTGATTGTCATTGCCCATTACTCGAACCCATCAGAGCTCCACCATTATCACCAACCATGGCACGTTTTTCGCACTACCACCATTTGTTTCTTTTGTTTCTAGTACTGGCTGTCACTGCTGGGCCCATTTGGGGACAAGAGGGCAACACAGATGACAGTGTCCACTATGTGAAATTTGAAGTGCAGCTGGATGCCGACACCACCGACTCGTTTACCGTGCAAGTGAACAACAAGTGGGCTCCGTTGGGTGCTGCCCGCTTTTTGGAGTTGGTCGACCTTCCCTTCTTTGCACAAGTGCGCTTCTTTCGCGTCTTGACGGGATTTGTGGCGCAATTTGGAATTTCGGGCGACCCCGCCGTAAGCGCCGTATGGCGTGACAAGACTATTGCGGATGAACCCGTGATTGCGTCCAATGTCCGTGGCAGTCTCACGTTTGCCAAGGGTGGACCCAATAGTCGGACGACACAGATCTTTGTCAATTTGGAAGACAATGTGCGATTGGATGATATGGGGTTTTCACCCTTTGCTCAAGTCGTTTCCGAGCGAGATATGAAAGTGGTGGAGAAACTCTATGCGGGTTATGGGGAAGGGGCACCCAGTGGGAATGGACCCGACCAAAGTCGGATTCAGTTTGAAGGAAATGCCTATTTGGAGAGTGACTTTCCTTTGTTGTCGTATATTTTGTCCGCCAAGCGAGTGGAGAAACCGGCTGATGTATCATCGGAAAAGGAAACAGTCCAACAACTCTCGAGTGGTAGTGCCCCAAGTGGAAAATCGTGGAACACGGGTAGGAATATCCGTGAGCTGACAACTATGTTTGCCGCAGGAGCGATTCCAGCCCTCTTCTTCCTGTAATGCAATTTTGGTAACGTGCCAAGGTCAATCCCAGGGGCGACAAACGTCAACATTCAACAATCTCCCATTCAGTTGTTCGAGGCATCTGACGGCAGACGCAAAGTAAAGGAGCAAATTCTAAAGATTATATCGAGGTTTTGAATTTGTGCAATCTACAGTACGAGTCGATCATCTGTAGCTTGTCCACGAATACCTGTCTTGTGCAACAGTCTAGACTTGTGCGTAAAATTTGGTGAGTAGTGGTTTGGAAACATGAAATCTCTGAATCGAATCCTTTGCTCTTTCACGCCATCGGTGGCAGTCCGATTCTGAGATTGTGGCTGGCGATTTTTGAAAGAGAGGAGCTTTTTGTTGCGGGTGTCGTAGATCATTTTCAACTGACCACTTTTCCTGCAGCTGCCTGCTTTACAAGCTCATACGTGATTATTCTCCCGGTCAGCAACATGTACAGTTGTTCCCGGAGCAAGCTGTAACGGACTGATAGTGGTAGTCTACCTTCAAAGACAGGATGGAGTGACTTGGGGTACCAGCAGAGGCAGGACGAAGGATGGTGACATATACATCAAGTAAGATTGCAGGGATAAGTGGCTGCAACTCCAGAATCCGCGAATGCAGCAGGAACGGTCTCCTACTAGCTAGCTACTGGAATCTAGCTACCCAGAGAGTAGTAGCTAGCTAGATAATCACCAGGGGCACATGAACTCTTAGCGCTCCATGACCAAGGAAGATGTTGACAACATCTATTCACTCAACTTCCCCCCGCTAGTACACGTCATGGTGCACTTCGGCGTCCCTTCAAACAGCCAGCTTGCTTGCGAGTACAAGGACGGAATACCAATTAGCACTGCTTTGTAGGAATGCCCAGCTAGTGCGCACTTGCAAGACGCGGAAAATGCTGGCCTACCTACCGCACACTTGATCAATTCAACTCCTCTGAGAAGCTCCCAAGTTGCTGTAGTTCCATTTTGGTTTTAGTTGGAGTTGACACCGAAGACCCGGGTGGAAGAAGACCCATGTTTCCACGATTTCCACCGTGGCAGCATTCCGTCAAAATTAATGCACTTGTGTGAGGACGTAGTTTCATCTCTGTAGAAACTGTACCATGTTCTACCAGCACAGAAGCCCATTATTTGCATTTTCCACCAGTTGCATCACCCGGCTCAGATTCACGTATGTAGAAACAGTACCAGAAGATATCTTTTGCATCTACCGGCATCTGATTCTACCACGTACAATCCTTCCTCGTCCATCCAAAATCTAATCGGCTTCCGAAAAAGCCATCACGAGAAAGCAACCCTTCTTTCTCACAAAAAATATTTGGAACAAGTTCCAAACCAACAAACAAAAGTAAATTACTTCTCTCCCTTTTATCATTCAAAATGGCCAAACCCAAGCTCGTCCTTGCCTACAGTGGTGGATTGGATACTTCTGTGATTTTGAAGTGGCTTTCCGAAAAGGGATTTGATGTGATTGCTTTCTGTGCCAATGTTGGACAGCACGAAGAAAATTTCGATGCCGTCAAGGCCAAGGCTTTGAACTGTGGAGCCATCAAGTGCGTTGTCTCTGATTTGCGCAAGGAATACGTGGAAAACTACGTCTTTGATGCCATCAAGTCCAACGCCATCTACGAAGGCCGATACCTTTTGGGAACCAGTATTGCCCGCCCCTGCATCAGCAAGGAAATGATCCGCATTGCCAACGAAGAGGGTGCCGAATACATTTCTCACGGTGCCACCGGAAAGGGAAATGACCAAGTTCGCTTTGAAATGTGTGCTCAGGCTTTGAGCCCTACCATCAAGTGCGTCGCTCCATGGAGAGATGCCGAATTCATTGAATCCTTCAAGGGACGCAAGGATTTGTTGGCCTACTGCGAAAAGCACGGAATTCCCGTGGATGCCAAGCCCAAGGCCAACTACTCTGTCGACGAAAATTTGTTCCACACTTCTTACGAGTCTGGTTGCTTGGAAGATGCCATGTGTGGACCTGATGAAAGCATGTTCAAGATGACTGTCTCCCCCAAGGCTGCTCCTGATACCTCGGAGATTGTCCAAATTGAGTTTGTCAAGGGTATCCCCACCAAGATTACAAATATGGGAGATGGAACGGAAATCACCGACTCCCTTGAGCTGTTCTTGTACTGCAACAAAATTTCTGGCAAGCACGGAATTGGACGCATCGACATTGTCGAGAACCGATTTGTTGGAATCAAGAGTCGTGGTGTCTACGAGACTCCAGGAGGTACACTTTTGCGTGCTGCCCACATGGACCTGGAAGGCATCTGCGTTGACCGTGAGGTCAAGCGCATCACCGAAGGATTGGCCAACGAGTTTGCCCGTCTTTGCTACAACGGTTTCTGGTTCGCCCCCGAGATGGAATTGATCCGTCACTCCATTGATTTCTCCCAGAGAGATGTGGAGGGAACCGTCGAGATTGAGCTCTACAAGGGAAACGTAACCATCCGTGGACGCAAGTCCCCCAAGGCTCTTTACAATGCCGATTTGGCATCCATGGACATTGAAGGTGGAGGTGACGCCTTTGACTACAACCCTGCTGACGCCAACGGATTCATCCGCATCAACGCCGTCCGTCTCAAGACCTACGCCGCCCTTCGTGCCAAGGACAATGCCTAAAAATATGCATTGAGCCAAGGAAATCAAGGAAATCAAGAAAAAGAAAGAACGAACAGAAAAGAAAAGAAGAAAAATGAAGAGTGAAAGATACCGAGTGTTGTGATTTTGCTTGTACGGTCCTCTTTTAACAAAATTTATAGTCACACTGAAAACTACAACTTGCTTGCCCTTTTTCGTTGCTTCCTCCCAATAGTGTAAGTTTTGCTGGCTTCTTCATGCTCTTCGCTCTTGTACTGAAGAAAGATTTCTCTGACACTTTCGTGTACCCCTCCTTCCCTTGCTTCCAGCTAGGATTCGGCAGTTCCCCCTTGGTATTGCCTGCTCTGTGTACTTGCATGATGATACCTTCGCTCATCGAAATGTTCCATTGAAACTGAAAGTTTTGTGTGCTGCTCTGTGTTGTTGGTTCTTCATGCGGGGGTGCTGAAGGGAATGATGATGTGGCAATGGAATAAGGAAGAGGGTTGGAGTTCGGTAGGGACAAAGCTCATCCTTGTCCCGGGCAGAGGAGTGCTTTCCGTCGTCAGGTTGATCAGTACTCTCACTGCTTGCTTAGGCGTTGTCGGAATTTACTTGTTTAATCAGGGGAGGAAATGAAATGTCTTGGCTGGTGTAGCTGGTCGACCACGCAGGAGTCGGATTCTGAACTTTGCTCTTTGACCTTTGCTTGCATGCTTCTTACCCTTGACATTGTGCAGGCCGTGGGCCCGTGTTTTTTTCTTGTTGAACCTTGTTTTCCTTACAGAGCAGACTAGTTTCAACTTTGGACCTGAACAGGGTGTTTGCACCAGCCATCCGCACTCTTTCTCAACTTCTTGAACCATGGGAAAGGTGTTTATCAACAGACTGTCAAAACGTGGCTGTGTACACACGGCAAACATCCGTGAACAACATCTTGACAGATGCTGTGTACCGAAACTGCTGCCTGACAGGTTGCTATCCGACAATTTTCAGCATTCTTGGTAAGAATGGTCAGTTCTGAGCGGCATCTCTTGGGAGACGGAACTGCACGTGAATCCTCAAGCGGAACGGCGGCTGCATGTTTTTTTTTTTGAGGGCAGCCTTGGCAGATGAAACTTGCATCCACAGCGAGAGCCTTTGACGGAATCACTTCAACACTACGTGTTTTTCGCGGGCAAAGCGTAAAGTGCAGCAAGGGTTCATACAGGCCAAGGTTGTTTCTGTGGAGACCGAGCAATTCGGACGACCGCAGCGATGCGGCCCTTCAAATCGCAGCGACCAACAGCCTGTCTTCACCTGAAATGGATTCACTTTCTCCGCAGATGGTGCTGCTCTTGTGCTGTGGGTGCTTCACAGGGTACTGAGGGGAATGATGACGTGACAATAGAATCAGGACAGAGATACTGAGAAGAGTTGGAGTACGGTCCGGTAGGGACAAAGCTCATCCTTGGCTGTCCCGGGCAGAGTGCTTTCCATCATCAGCTTGATCAGTCCTCTCACTTCTTGCCTCACGTGTTGTCGGAGTTTACTGATTTGATCAGGGGAGGATATGAAATGTCTTCGGTAATCCGGTCGACGCTGGAGTTGGATTCTGAACTTAGCTTCTGACCTTCGCTTCTTGCATGCTTCTTGCACTTGACATTTTGCAGGCCACGGGCCAGTCTTTTTTCTTGTTGAAATGTTCTGTTCCTTGCAGAGCCGACTAGTTGCAACTTTGGACCTGAACAGATGTGTGCACCAGCCAGCGCACTCTTTCTCAAAATCCTTGAACCATGGGAAAGGTGTCTATGCACAGACTGTCAAAACGGGGCTGTGCACACATGGCAAACATCCGTGAACAGCATCTCCTTGACACATGCTGTCTACCGAAGCTGCAGCCTTCCCAGGTTGCCATCCGACAATTTTCAGCATTTGTAAGAATGGTAGAAATGGAACGGGGCGGAACCACATGTGAAAGCAAGCGGAACGGTAGCTGCTTGGGATTTCATGAGGCCAGCCTTGGCAGATGAAATTTTGCACCTACTGTGGAAGCCTTTCACAGAACCACGACAAGTGTTTTGGTGGGCAAATCATGAAGTGCAGCAAAGGTTCATCCAAGGCTTCTTCTGAGCAGGCCGAGAAATAAATTTGGACGACCGTATCGATGCTGCTCTTCAAAACGCAGCAACTAACACCCTGGCTTAACCTGAAATGGCTTCACTTGCTCTGCAGATGGCCTCAAGATGAATCGACAACCCCAGGGCGAAGTGCAAAGCACCGGGCGGGAAGCCGTGTGTTGTGGCAAGCGAGCGAGTAATTGGGTCAGCTGCTCAGTGAACCCCGGTGGTACGCGGGACAGGAGTCGACCAACAAGAGCTTTGCCAAAGTTCCTGCGACAACACGCACTCGGCTCGAAACGCTCGCCCTCAGTCGACATGGTGTGTTGTTTCACCCTATACCGGTATGAGTGCCCCCCCGTTCGAAGGGGTATTGTACGTGTAAACAGCAGGTAAAGTTGCTTGTATGGAGCTCGAGTAGACTAGAAATTGCAGTGAGTTTTTTGTGTGCTTCGCTTTGAGCTCTTTTGAACGTTTTCCTTTTCCTGCACTAACCTTGGAAATACGTTACATTTTGGTTGATGCGTGGTTCCAACTATCAAAACAAGAGTGGTAATGAGTTGTCTTTGTTGAGGACACAATGGGTTTTGCTGCTTTTTGCAATTCTGAGTCTCGGTCTGGTTGCCTGTCCCAATTCAAGAAATTGCGGTGTTTCTGTTGCAGGCTCTGCCCAACTGATGAAAGAATCGCTCCATCCCAATGCGACCCGAGAGGATTCCGAAGACACCCACTGGTTGTTGCTTGGCTGACCGACTGCGGTGAAGAACGAGTATCAAGCAACAAAATGACGCCACACGTGATTCTAGAAAAGGATTACGCAAATTCAACCATCATCGCTCTACGCTACAGTACTGTTGGGGTCTGCCTACATGACTATATGCCCCCTGGAAACGAGGGAGTGTTGAGTTGTTTTCTTGATGTATTGTTGTTTGTTCTCGGAGTCCACTTCTCTCTATCGCAGTGGGAGCGATGGATTCTGTGGGCCTAATAGCTAATGAATCTTCTCGACCTTCTTCAAGATGGTATCGGCATCCAGATCTTCCAAGGTATCAAAGACACTCATGGTCTTTCCAGCCGCAGTTTCACCATCGACCGTAACTTGGGCATCACCGGACCACTTCAAAACCTTGTCCTTGGAGACCTTTTTGAGCAATGCCTTTCCAAAGTCGTCCTCTTCTAGTTCGGCCCCCAACCAATTGGCGCGTTCGGCCATTGCCTCAAAGGGGCTGGCACTGGCATGCACACCATTGTCTCCCGTGTTTGGTTTGGACTTGAGTCCCAATGATCGGTAGTTATCCAGAATGGTTCGACGAACGGAACCGACGGGAGCGGCAGTAGGATCAGTGGCACCCAGCACTTTACCACGGAAATCTTCCCATGACAAAGTGTCAGTGGGCCAACTGACAGTGTACCATTGGATCTTTTCACCGGGGTTGCAATAGGCAGCTCGCATGCTATAAAGAACAATAGTCGAAAGTGACAAAAGTAGAAACACAATAATGATGAGGCAGGTGATCTTTTTTGCAGAAGCCCTTGATCTGTCTATCTAGATGTGGTATTCTTGTTCTCACTTACCTCATGTAGAATCCATTCATGACATAGATATCATCGACTTTTCCACAGTAGAATCCTCCACCGAATTTGATGAGTGTCTTTCCACGGCTGAGTTTCCCCCACTTGGCATTCAATCCGGCGGAATCGACACCCAACTTCTCCGCACCATCTTTGGCATTGTAAATTTTTCCGGCCTTGAGAGCATCGTCCCAGGATTCACCAAATGCTTTTTGAAAGTCTGCCTTGCCCTTATCGGGGACATTGAGTGCGGCGGGTTGCAACTTGACGGCCTTGCTGGCAATGGCTCCGTAGTGAGTATCAATGTACATCTTCTTGTCAATTTCTTCCGCCAACATGGACCCCTTGCCGGTAATGCGAATTCCATTCTTGGCCAAGGCATCTTCCAGGACGGCTTCGACTTTGCCAGGAGTTCCCTTGCACGCGTGGGGTTTCAAAAAGACAAAGGCACTGTTGGTCTTGCCGCTCAGTTGGACTTGCAAATCGTCAATTTGTCCTTGCAGTTTGCCTTGAATCTTGTTGGCTTGATCCGTGGCATTGGACGCCGAGTAGGCCGCGGCGACTAGGGCAACTCCGGCCAAGACCATGGCACCACCGGCACCACCATTGTTGGCCTGAGGAGCTTGCGAGGAAAAGACGCGGCGAGTGGTGGATTTCTTTACCACTGCTGTGGTACGACCCGAAAAACGAGAAGTGGCTTGACGAAGGGCACCGCGAGCAAACATGGTGGTGATGTTGATGATGACTGAATAAAGAAGTATGAGAGACTGGAGAAGACTCAAAGAAGTGGAGTTGTTGTGGAGATCGGAGTGTGCCAACCAAAGATTCGAGGCCATCAAAGAGACGATGATGATGTGATGACAAAGATTGGATCTTCGATGAGGGGTACGTCATCGACAAAACTTCAATTTATCTCTAACCCTTCGAGGCGGGCTTGAGAACTCCACGTTTGCCAGCGCACACACAAAAACAATGTGCCACCCCACACCCCACACCACCACAAAATTGGTATTTGAGAAGTGGCCCACGACAACACGAAAGAAGACCAAGAATCTGCATTTACTCAGTACCCTGTCAATACTGCAGCACCGCCAGAAAGGAATCAACCATGGCAACACAACAACAAGAACAGAGAAAACGAAAACGAGTGTGTCTCTTTGGAACTTCGGCCAATCCACCCACGGGAGACCAAGGACATTTGGGCATTGTCAAAGCCATTGCGGGTCTTAAGCTGCAAAACGAAGAAGAAAGCGCATTCGATGAAATTCGAGTCGTACCCGTCTACAGCCACCCGTTTGCCAGCAAGAGAAAGCTATTGGCGCCCTTTGACCATCGCGTACAAATGTGCCATGTATCCCTCCAAGGCATTCCCATTGTAACCATTTCTCCGGCAGAACAGGACATTTATCAAGAGAAACTTGAACAGCAACAACTACTCCTAAAAGGAGAATCAGCAGAAAACAGTATCAGCATTGGCACGGCCGATCTATTGGAATACTACAATCGACAGGATGACATTCCCACGGATTATACCCTCTGTCTGGGGGCAGATACCTTTTTGGATTTTACGGGTGGAAAATGGAGGAGGACACAAGATATTCTGGACTTGATTCAAGGACGATTCGTCGTCTTGTTTCGACAAGAAGATACTACGTACAGTGGCAAGCAAGAGCCAAATCAGCAACAACAACTCGAACAAGCGGTTGCCAAACTAGAAGGAACTTATGGAAGTGGTTCCATTCGATTGCTGCAAGTGCCAACCTTGGGAGCCGTATCTTCTACACTGGTGCGAAAATTGAGTCGAGAAATGAGCCAAAGCGAGGACAGCACAGGCAACACGAATGCGCAAAAACTCACCGAACAAAATCAACAACAACAAATTGCCGAACTCCAGTTGAGAGAAATTGTAGATTCCAGAGTGCTGGAGTACATGAAAGAACACGGCCTTTACGGGTTCCAGAACGATGCTTAGCTACGGTATGTGTAGCGGAAAAAGAGGAAAGAAGCAAGTTCTTGCTCGAGTGATGCATTGATGCTGATACACGCTACCCGTTCGACTATGGTACGATAACAAACTTACTTCTAGCGACAAATACTGCTACTACCTTTAGGACTACCGATAGACTCGCTTGTTGATGACACCACCAAGTAGACAAGGATCAAAGGTGGGAACACCCTTAGAAAATCTACATGTGTTCGGTCTGAGTGTTTCGTAGCCTTCGTGGCTTACTTGATGATTCACGGAGCCAACGGGTTTCTCGACCGTCTAGTCCATCGTGTCTGAGGTATGGTGTCCTCCCCCCAGGCTCCGGGATAAAGAAAGCTGCAGAGAACTATTTTCTGCTCCCACTGGTATATGCCTGTACTCTACTCCAGTACGCTGTACTGTATGTAGACTAGTACTGGTCAGAAGGATTTTTCTGTACCAAAAATAAAAGGAATAAAATTAATTTTTTTAAAACATACTGTACTTGTACCGGTAGATTTACTCAAAAGTACTCCGAGTGACGCGACAACAATCTATTGCCCCCAAAACTACTGTACTCCATCTGACATCTGACATCTGACCACCGAGATCTGAGGCCTTGTGGAATGGTTCCATTGATTGAATCGAATCTCCCCTTGCAACTGAAGCTGTTATCTGGTACTAGCTAGTAGCTGGCTGGTAGCTGGTACCTGGAAGTACCGGTAGACTAGTAGTCTCTCTTTGACAAGGCAAGGCCATTGCCCCCAAACACCGCATTGCCTTCCAGATACTGATGCAATCATGCAATCATTCACTCATGCGGCTGATTGAATCAATAATTCATGCCATCCACTCTCTGACAAGGCTATGGCCCCCAAACACCAAGTTGGGTTCTGCATAGTACGGTAGGGTACTCGTATTGATTGAATCAAATCTCGCTGTAGCTCACTCCATCAGATTCTGTGCTCTGTGCAATATTGCCGAATCAATGCCACCCACTCTCTGACAAGTAAGGCTCATAGGTACAGCCAAACATTACAGCCCGACCTTCGACGATTCTATGGCCCCCACCCCACAGCCCACAACCCAAGACACCCCACTGGGTCCGCATTGCGTTCCGAATACATGTACTACACTACGACCTGCCGTACAGCGTACTCCTTTTGACTATTAATAGTCAGGAGTATCCAGCTTGAGATCCAAGGCCTCACATGGCATGATTCCAATTGGATTCAACCTGGGAAGGCTATACACTAGTGTACTGGTATCCTCTCTCTGACAGGGCTATTGCCCCCAAAACACTGCATTGCGTTCCGAATTCCAAAAGATACCGTTAAGGTACTCCATATGACTATATGAGGCCATAGCCTAACTACTGAAAGTCTAATTTTGTCCAATGTCCACGTGATGTCTAAGCTTGTCCGTCATGATCAAGGAAAATGTTCGCAGCTTCCCTGAAGAATTAATACTTTTCTGCGTCAGTACTAGTAGTAAAGCCAATTTTCACTGGGGCATAGAACTGCCCCCCTTGTGATGCTTCCATAACTTCCCATGTATACCTGTAGCCTTGCTGCGGAGCACAGGCCACCACAACACTCACAAGATGCCCACCAGCGGGTGGCTACTATTGCCGTAATTTGCTGCTCTCAGTAGCTACTTTGCTTGATTTATGCTGATGCTTCACGTAGGTAGACACCACGGCCCTTCTGGACATGGTACACAGGACTCTTTGACCTTCTTGCTCCATTGGGATCCTGGTTGCCGGTGGAATTTGAGGCTTCGCAGAAAACTCAAGCCTCCTTCCCCAAGTTTTCCGAACCGAATCGTTTGGAGTTGCTTCAAAAAGCCAAGCCAGAATCCACGAGAAGGTTTCTCGATCTCATGAGATCGAAGAGGGTATTCAGATCGTAGAGTGCCCCCCTCTACCAACTCTAGTAAACTGGCAGTGGCTACCTAGCCAGAGAGCCAAATGCACACGGCAAGGAAAGACACCTCCAGCAAGCGGATTCCGGCTCGTTGGTCTTGCCTCGATGGATGCTGTCCCATGTGTTCCATGTACCTGAGTACCGGTACCGCACAGGTTTTAGCTTACCACTCTATTCTCTTGAACCTGCCAACTGCCAAGGCTGTTGCCATGTTGCCATGCCAATCGAAATTCGCACTCTGCTAACTGCTAACACTCGATTACTCGGAGAACGCTGGCCACTTTATTAACGCTTCCACTTCTTACATGTATTAGAAAGGCTATTAGACTACTGTACAAAAATATTTAGGTGTTGTCGTGTTGTCGTCCTTGTGCAGGTTGGCTTCTCTGAGATCCGCGGCATGGAGAAATTCTGTTTACTAGTACCAGGTCTACAGTACGCGTACAGTATGTGCTGATGAAGGCTCATGGCGTACTCAGTACGTACTGAGTAGCTCTGAGTACTGCTACCGGGGTAAATAAGAAGGCTTTTCAACTGCACTCCGTAAATAACAGCAAGCAGCAAGCAGCTACCGCTGTAAAAGTAAGTCATAAGTCTGAAGTGCGACGTTGGGTTCGTTTACTGAGTACTCGAGCAGGTTTTTCTGGGAAGAACAGTTTGAAGTTTGAAGCACAGCCGAGTTCCCTTCGCTTCGAGGGTTGTTCTTCGCGTGACACGAACCTTTTTTTCGCGGTCTTTTCCCTCTTATGCATCCAGCGTAGCCGTATTGTAGGTTCAAGGAAAGCCCAGGATGGAAAGAGGAAAGAGGCTGCTCTTCTTTGAGGAGAAAGCGTTGTGAGAAAGAATCAATGAGAACATGCAAGCAACGAAATTAGGTGGCGACTGCCACCTTTGCTACATGCTATCATACATGTAGCGTGTAGCAATGGTAGCTGGGTACCGGTAGGAACAGGTATGTTAATAGTACTGGTGATTATGTAGATGTACGTGGCTGGAATGGCCTCTGGCTGCCTTTGTTTGCAAAATTCGCTCTATTGCAAAAGATAGGCTAGAAGACGAGAAATTAAGCGTGGTGGTTGGGCACTGGTTTAAAAAATTAAATTTACATGCATACCCTACCACAGCAACAACATCGTACTCGTATCCGAACCGTTGGGAGCTCATGCTTCTTCGAAAGCTGCAAGCTGTGTTTCAGGGAGCTGTTTCCAGTCTGATGCTCCAGCCACTCAGGCACTATCGAAGTTTTCAGACATCATCAACCAACCAAGAGTTACTATTCCTCGCAGCTCCAGTTGCTTCGTACCGTCTGTTGTCTACCATCGCAGGTCCATTCCAGCATTCAGAGCTTCCACAATCGTCACCCTGGCCAATCCAAGGCCTTTAGAAGGATACTCAAGGTGCTCAAGGTCCAAGGTGCAATTTGCAAGGATGGCAGATGGCAGTGCCTTTACCACCACAATTGCATCCGTTGTGTCAATTACCAGAGTAGCTCAGAGTCTGGCTGCTAGCTAGACAGCACACCTTTCTGTCGCAGACATAGCGGACAAGATTAATTTTAGTAAGTGATCTTCAACGACGAAGGGCTGTGGCTGAAAGTGGGTTTCTAGGAGTCGAAGAACACAGAACACTGAGACATCTCGTATAAAGAATGCACTTGAGCACTAGATCTAAGTCAGACCTGACTGTCCCAGTAAAGTTTTAAAATAAAAAAGTGGTGCGGATGCATTTTACTGCTGTTCCACTGTGGCACTCAAGTTCGTCATGGATCATACACACTTCTTCGGTTCCCAAAGCAACGAAGCGATCGATCCCACCACCGTACCGTTCACCATTCCATCCCACAAAAAAGGAAGCCAGGAGACAGCTGCAACTAGCTAGCTAGTAGATGGCCATACCACATCGTAGCCTCGAAGAAAAAAGACGAAGAAGCACCAATACAACATATCAAACATATAAAAGGCATTACACGAAAATGGCGTCGGTAATCAAGTATCCAGGAAAGCATGATGGTAAGGCGACGGACCTGCTGTTTCTGTGCTCACTCTGCCAAGCATGTTGCTTGTTGCTGAGAAGGGCCTTAACCTAACTCGGTATATGCGTCATGCGTTTCATATAGTCATGCTCGGGCGGGGTGGAGAGTCAAACTACCACAGGTATGATGATGCTCAAGG
>CAICTM010002018.1:0-19360 GCA_903772945.1 Seminavis robusta
CACCCTACCATTCACTATCGACAAGACAAACCGATGGCTTGAATCTACCACCCTTGGCCCGAACCGAGTTCCAGAAGCACAACTTGCTCCAGCGAATCGACAGATCCAAAGACAACAGCAACTGATGATCACACATTTTAGTCTTAATCCGGATTAGTCCACTGCGCCCCCGGTCACAACGAGGAGGCATTCACTGTGGGTAGGGAGAAACAAGGACCTGCCCCCCTCGTTGGGGACGGAGGTGAAAGACGAGCGTAGCTAGTTAGCTGTTACAATCGTGCTTATATGAGGTACATCCTCTTGTTTCAATAAACTGAATGCCTATCCCCCTCGTGTCGTGCGCACCCACCACATAAACGACTCAGTTGCTTGGGCGGCCTCGGGCTCGATTCGTACCTAGCGTTGACAAAGGTCCTCCGGACCAATAGGAGTATGCCCTAAACTTAGTTTTAACTTTTATATATATATATATATGGACCATTGGGATTGACAGTAGTTCTCGGCCACGGACGGCCGCGTTGGTGCAATTTGAAAACATAAGGGTAAGCGCTGGTTTTCTTCAGTTGAGCACAGTAAAACAAAACTCATATCTCTTGTTGTTTTCTCTGCTGCACTGCTGACGGCCATGAATTACCATTGCGTCGAGTCCCTTTTAAGCAGGAACGACGCTCCGGAGAACAAGAAGAGGAGAGGCTACCACTACGGAGGAGTCTGTTAACTCCAGCCCTACCAAACGCATGGACGGATCTCGTCATCATTGAATGGCAACAAGAGGAGGAGGCTACAACCGACAACAACACAAGAGAGAGTGGATCCTCCTACCGGTATCGACCCCTCCAGTGTTACTTCACGAGTGATTTCGTGGTGATTCCTGTGTCGGCACCCATTTTCCTGCATGCACAAGTTCTTGAGCGATTTACCCTTCCGTTTGATAAGGTCCCTTGTAAATTCATTCTTACCTTCAGGTGCACTTCTCAGATGTACGATACTGGCTACGATGGCTGATTGACAATGTTCGATTGTGCATGTATTCGCTAGTAAGGATCCAATGCAAGGTCCGGTAACGGAGTGTAGCCAGTAAAGCGGAACCTGAGTGTTGGTCGTACTGTTGACACTGTCGCCGATGTAACTGTACGTAGCTGGCTACAATGGCTGGATTACAATTTCGGTTTTGTGCATGTAGCTATTGTAATAAGGATCCAATCGAGGTAACCGAGTGAGCGAGCAAAGCGAACCTGAGTGTGTTAGGTACTGTTGCCAGCCTGTTCACCGATTGATGAACTAGTGATTTGTGGTGATTCCTGTGTCGGCACCCATTTTCTGCATGCACAAGTCCTCGAGCGATTTACCCTTCCGTTTGATAAGGTACCTTGTAAATTCATTCTTACCTTCAGGTGCACTTCTCAGATATACGATAGCTGGCTACGATGGCTGGATTGACAATGTTCGGTTGTGCATGTATTCGTCATAAGAATCCAATGCAAGTACCGGTAATGAGTGTAGCCAGTAAAGTGGAACCTGAGTGTGTTCGGTACTGTTGACACTGGCGCCGATGTAACTGTACGGTAGCCGGCTACAATGGCTGGATTAACAATATTCGTTTTGTGCATGTATTTGTCATAAGGATCCAATGCAAGTAACCGAGTGCAGCGAGAAAGCGAACCTGAGTGGTTGGTACTGTTGCCACTGTCACCATTGATGAACTCTTCGGTAGCTAGCTACATGCTGGATTGAACATATGTTCGGTTGTGCATGTATTCGTCATAGGATCCAATGGGAGGTAACCGAGTGCAGAGTCGAACCTGAGTGTGTTCAGTACTGTTGCCACTGTCACCGATCGATGAACTCTACGGTAACTGGCTACGATGGCTGGATTGACAATGTTCGGTTGTGCATGTATTCGTCATAAGGATCCAATGCAAGGTACAGTAACGGAGTGTAGCCAGTAAAGCGGAACCTGAGTGTGTTCGGTACTGTTGCCACTGTCACGGATCGATGCAACTCTCTGCCTACGGTACCGTAGCTGGCTACAATGGCTGGATTGCATGTATTCCTCATATCGATCCAAGTAGTGAGTAAACTGATGAAACAGGAGACGAACGCTGAAAAAAAGCCGAATTTTGTTTCGTCATTTTGTATCTGGTAGGGTTAGAGTTGAAACTGATTGGATCTTTCGAAACTCTTCGAAAACAATCTTTCGCGGACCCGCATTGCCCCTCTCATTGCTCAGCTCGACAAAGAGAAGGGAGCCACTGTAAGCCACAACTAATAAAACCAAAACCCAGAACGTAGAGAACACAATAGCATCAACAACTAGCTACTAAGAATGGTGGAAGTGGAAGAAATCGTGGAAGAGGAGGAAGTGCTTTCTCCCTCGCAAGAGCGTCTATTGGATGCCGAGGAGATTGAAAAGGCGGCGTTGAATTTGACCCGTCCCACGGCACGAATGCAATTGGAGAGTTTGGCCAAAAAGCTGCGCAAGGAAGGAGAAGCACTCAAGCGAGTGGAAGCCAGTCGTGCGGCTGCTCCGCCCAAGGAAGAAAAGAAGACTCTCCCAGCAGCAGAAGAGACCAAGCCAGCAGCACCTCCGAAAACTACTATTCCGGCCAGTCCTCCCGTGGTCATCATCAATAACAACGCACACTTTGTGCCCATTGACAAATTCTCTTTTGATGATGGTGGCTACAGCGGCGCCTGGGTGACTTTGTACATTGACCTTCCAGGCGTTGGATCGACGGTCGACAAGGAAAACATTACGTGCCAATTCACACCCAATTCCTTTGATCTCATTGTCAAGGGATACAAGGGAAAATCCTACCGTCTCTACAAGGACAATCTCGAAAATGAAATTGACGATTTCAAGAGTAAGCGAGTCGTCAAAGCCGACAAAATTCTGGTCAAACTCGCCAAGAAAAAGACCGATTATGGATCCTTTGAAGTGAGTTTATTCATCATAGTGTTTGAAGATTCGTAAAATGCTTTTTGACCCATCCCGTCTCACTTCACTCTCTTTTTTTTCATTGTCGCAACAGCATTGGTCCAGTTTGACGGCCAAGCGAAAGAAACCCGGCAGCAAGGAAAAGGATCCTTCCGCGGGAATCATGGATCTCATGAAGGAAATGTACGATTCCGGCGACGACAAGATGAAAAAGGTCATTGGAGAAACCATGATGAAACAACGAGAGGGAAAGTTGGGGGATGGCATGGGAGGAATGGGTGGTGGTCTAGGCGATATGGATATTTAGGTGGATTGGATTGGATTGCATAATAGGAATGAATGGAGAAAACGCAAAACTAAAATCAACAAAAAAGAGACGGAAGCAAGCAAAATACTACAACAAGAGGATGGTTGCGCGTTGTCGCTTCGTAAACACATGCCTAAAGTGCTGGTTGTTTCGAGAATACCGTATGACAATCACATCTAGCTATCTTAGAGCAATAAACACATAGTGAGCCTCTAGCCAAATGTTTAGCTACTACAGGAACAGCACCAAGGCCAAGGCGGCAAGTGCCAACAGCTCGCATGCACAGTAGGAAGGAGCCGAAGCAAGAAAAATCTATCCAAGCTCAATTGATAGAGCTGATGCCCAGCTTGAAGCCTGTGGGTGGACCAAAGTACTCTTTTTGTACAGGAAGAAGAAGCGTAGATGAAAAGAGCAACAGATGGATGAGCAATCTGAGGCAGCTCACGGGCGCTCAACCATGCCGTTGGCAAGTAGCAAGATAGCGGCCAAGTTGGGATTGTAGGGCCCAAAAGCTGCCCCAAATCTACCCGATGCCCAGCTTGAACAGTAATAATCGTCTCTCAAGTTCATTCAAAAGATCTCCTTACCAAAGTGCTCACCAGACCATACAACGTGGCAAGCTCCAGCTTTGATCCGATCAGAGTGAATTTGCAATGGCAGTTTGCCATCCGTATAGAGATGGTACATGTGCTGGTACAGAACGCCATCAGGCTCACGCAGATCAAGAATCTCAAGATTCGGATGGTTGGCAATCATCTGGGATATGAAGTCACGGTCAAGGAATCCGTTTTCCTCGACTGTTTCTGTTGCGTCGTATCTATAAGATTTGTTATAGGGCGGCACATCGGATCTGAGACGTTTGATGCGCTTGTGGCAAAAGATAGGCAAGGAAACCAGTCGCTGGCCAGCAACACCTAAACAATGTTTAATATCCAGCACCAAGGTCAGGTTTTCTACATCGTTGCAAACTTGTGCGACCGTATTGAGCAACTACAAAACGTTTTGGTTTTTCTCAGGGATTTCCAGACGGAACATGAGTGTTTTCAGGTTGGTGCAATCACATTTGTGGAGTAGCTCTTGGATTCTTGCATCATAAGTTTGATAAAGGTCCAACTGTTTCGACTCGCCGACAAGCAGGGAATCGGGGTGATCCAGCAGTTCCTGAAGCACTGGAGGACGAGGTGCACCGACATCGGAGACCTGAGTGAAGTCACATACGCATGGTTGCAATTCCATGCCGGAATTGGCCGGCCCATCCTTGAGGATCTCGATATCGATTGCCATCTCCCAGTCGGGCTGTTCCAATGCATGCGAAGGTTCCTTAAATCCATTGGAGGCACGATTGAAGTGCACAACGCTCATTTTCCGCCGTTGCAGCGCGAGCACGACTCCTACATTATGGATTGGGTGGGGTGGTATGGGAATTTCTCCGAGGCAGACTTGAAACGAATCAACTATGTGCGTCTGTACTTCCAAGTTGTCACTGTAGCTGACATCACAACGGCATGTGGCACATACATCCGGGAGGAGTTCTGGCATGGCTTTTCCAGTCCTCTGATGCCTCGCACCACCTACTTCAAGAGATTTCAAGATCGACCCAGGGATCCCGGGACTTGGTGGTTGTGGAGGAAAGCCTTATCCCTGTTCGCTCCGAATCTGACGTTGGATGTACCCCTGGGGAGGTGGCTCGTCTCTGCTGACAAGCTCCGGATGCCATCCGCCACAGGTTCTTCTACGAAGTCGATGCCAACGTCGTATCAAAAGTTGACAATAAAGAGTCAGAATTCTGGATGTTCAACATCCAGTCCCGAACAAGGAACAGGACAAGTTCATCGCTGGGGGTTCTGAAGATGAGACCTACCTGATGGCCAGCATCCTACACAACTCGTGCCACTGGATCCCTACTTCCCCCGATCTTGCCATCTGTCCAGCCAGACTTTGGAAAGCGGCGAGTCCTGGTACCTGAACCCTCTTCAACAAGCGTGAACCATGTGGATAGTTGTAGTGGTTTCACACGCAGGCATTCCTGCTCTCCACTACCACCACACCAAACAACATTTGAAGGATTTCCTTGCCACTTTGGAGCCTTGGAAAACAGCCTCTCTATGACGAGCTTGAGTGGATGGATCCTCTCTCTTTTTTTTAGTCCTGCAGATTGTCACTGCCATGCCCTTCTGGGTGTCCAGCGATGGGGCTGCAGTCATTGAAGCCGGTAAGGCGAGTTTTGCTTGGGTTCTGGGCAGACAATCGCGGTCAGATTGTGCTTCGGTGCTCTGGTCCAGTTTTTGGTATGGTTCCGACTTCCTACAGGGCGGAGGCTTACGGCATTCTATCCCCTACTTGCCTTCTTCGACGATTGCTGGAGTTCTACGATCAGACCAGCATGAAGAATTATGTACACTTATGCGACAATGAATCTGTTACAAATAAGTGCGCTAGCTGTCTCGAGTACGAGGGCTGGTACCCCAATGATTCGTTGAACTCCGACTGGGATGTCTTGCAACAGATCGAGGATTCGTTCCGGGCTGCCGTCACAGTGCCCAAGATGGAGCACATCAAATCGCACCAGGACAAGCACAAGGCCATCGAAACACTACCCCTAAAAGCACAACTGAACTGCAGAGCTGACAAACTGGCAGGCAGTTACATGAACAGACACGTGACACAGGATCACTCCAAGGTACTCCGATTTCCGGCAAACCTGGCCCAGCTGCACCTTCCCAAAGGAACATGCACATACAAGCTTCCCAGAACACTGCGGCATCTCAGGAACGACCAGCCCCTGTTCGACCACATTGTCAAACTGAATCCCGACTGGGACGAGGACACCCCTGCACTGGTTGATTGGACAGCCCATGGTCGAGCTGTCAACCGTCACGAGATCCACAAACCGACAATTGTGAAGTTTCTATTTCAATTGTTGCCAGTTGGGAAAAGGATCCACCGGGATTGTTGTGAAACTGTTCTGCATGAGCAGTGCAAACTGTGACTGGGTCCTACTCCCACATCGTACCTGGTATTCGTATCTATCCCATATCGTACCTGGTATTCGTATTTATGTTTTAGCACATGACCTGGTCAGCTGGAGTGCATGACCTGGTCAGCAGGAATTACGCAAGATTAGAATAGGAAAGCTCAGAATCTGAGCTCATAATTGACAAATAGTGAAGGTTGAAAACCAACTAGCTAGAGTCTACAATACAGTATTCAAACAAAAATCCAATATCCAATCCTCCCCCCACCATTGCTTCATAGCCTCCGGTTCCAGCAATGGAAACGAAGGTTTTAGAGTAGGGAGCATGGAGCAAGTGTATCCATGCTGGTTGCTGCTTGAGACCCAATGAAATTTATGGCATCTGTTGGACAGCCTTCCAAAAGCACATTTGCTGATTTTCTGTAAGAGAATTGCTTGCCCTCATCAATGATTGCATTTGCAAATGATTACAGCATGCTTGCTTCTAAAGGCTGAAATGTTGCCAAGCTTCCATGTGCCGCCGCCGTTTATTTGCTTGGGGGATAGAAATCATGTCCTCGGTTTTCTGTTGCTTGCAGTGGATTGGTGGATAGCATTTTCAGTTTGTTGGAATCCAGACCAGAGTGCCAACCCCTTTGGCAACACCTTGTTTCGACTCGACTCACCTTGGAAACACAGCTTTCGGTGTCAATGCGTCGACATTGATGAATCAGTCCTTTCCCCGCCATGCACCACGAGCTAGCTCCCATGTCGCGATGAATGAGAGGCCGCTTTGGGTGAGGTCGATGCCCTCGAGCCTCGAGATCCGCTCTGAACACCATTAGTTCTTTGGTCTCGAATGCTCTAGCAAGACAGCTAGCTAGAGATTCAATCCATTGGCCGGTTGACCTTGCACGTTTTTGTGCTTGTCCTCGCTGTGCAATGAGGTCCCCTTGGGCCAATCTTTTTGCTTGAGAGTCGAGCCTCCAGCCCGTACCGGTAGGCAGCCTGGGGCAATCTCATACCTACATCCGAGGCTCGAACCAATATGTTTGCCCACAGGGCCGGCTTGAAGCTCGGCGAACGAGTTTCTCGTGTTAGCTTCCAAGTTCTGCCTTTCTTGCGTTTGGCTGAAAAGCTGTCTCCTGCAGAGGTTGTGCAGAACTTGCTTTGTACTTGGAATATGCCGTCTTGGAGCTGGAGGGTCGAGTTGGAATGTTTCCAGCTACTAGCTAGCTAGGCAATGGCTTGGAACCGGGAAGGGGCTCTTTGTCTCCATGATTCCCACCTACTAGACCTTCGTGTTCTAGCTGGAGAGGCTAGTTTTGCTTGCTTGCTTCCTTCCCGACCCTGATCTGGCGAGAATTCCCTGGATCGAATTACTACTAGCTAGCTAGAGCTACGCTTTAACTGACATGCAACAGCTAACCAAAGAGCTGCTTGCTAAATCACCACTCATATTTGTGCCAATAACTACTATTACTGTATCGATCCAAAAACCTAGATAGATGAGCTAGCTGATTCGATTCTGAGGTGCTTGTATTGTTGTTGATTGCTTATTGTTTTAAAAATATAAAATTGACTGTCTGCACACTAACACGGTTCCTCCACCTAGGACCTATCCTCCTCTACCAATTACGAAAGTAATTGACTATTAATAACCACATCAAGAGCTGGTACTAGTACTGTACCGTACAATATGTCGGAACATCGAGGTGTTTAATCATCACCCTTATCCTTCTTCTTGGAACTGAGGTTGTGAACAAACGTCTTGTAATCGACCTTTCCACTGCCATCATCCGCTTCTGAAATGAACATGTCAAACTCGGCGGAAGTGAAGGCTTCTCCCAAGTCGCACAGGATATTGCGCAGTTCAGTGGTAGCAATGGTTCCGGTGCCCTCGGCATCGAAACACTCAAAGGATTCGAGAATATCTTGTTCCTTCCACTGAGACTTTTCCTTGAGTGGCTTCTCCATGCATGTCAGAAAGGTAGCAAAGTCAAGTGTGTCCGAGCACTCACCCTTCATCTGCTCAATCTCACTCTCCAGCGGATTCTTGCCCAATCCCCGCATCAGTGTCGCCAAGTCGTCGGTTTGCATCTTCTCCGTCGCCTTGTCCGCAAAAAAGCCAAACACTTCTTTGAATTCTGCCAATTCTTCGTCGCTAAAGGAGGACATGGTGATTGTTGTTATCTGTTATCAAGAATAGTCAACTACAACAAGAGAAGAAACAGAGGAGCCAAAAGATTGGGATACCCTGTTGCTGCTTTGGATGTGGAAGTCGTCGTCGTCTTGGGAAGATCTCATGCATCAAGCATCCAACGCCACGCCAGGCAGCCCCGAGAAAAGACTGGGTCACGGTCATCAAAAGATATCAACTATTTTTATGACGTCTTATTAAGGACTCAACTCAAGCTCATTCACGGGCCATCAAGTTGCCGTTTCTTTAGTCGCAAGAAGCATTGGTTCATGGTTCATGGCTCATGGCGTCTTTGTTTGGCCGAGAGCTGTCCAGACGAGCTGGAACACTGGATAGCAGGTCTAAAGTAAGGTAGCTCGACTTGGATGCTCCGATGGTTAATTCTAGTGTCCAGCCGGCCAAGAAAAATCGTTAGATAACACCCATTTTGCGTTAATTCATCTCAGAAAGGTGACCTCTTACCATTAACTAGTAGACTTCTACGGACCAAAGTGGATCAAGGTTCAAATTCTTGCGTTACTTAATTACAACGACTACTTCAACTACCAAAGATCCGTAGGATCCTACACTGATTCTCACTTTTCGAATTTCAAACAACAACAACAAACAAGTGAGAAATCAACCAACGGCCACTCGCAATATAGATCAATCAGCGAGCACTTACCATACATCAACCTAAGTAAGAGGCATGGCATCCTCCATCAACAGTCAGCTCAACGCCAGAGCATGGTTGGCTTGCAGAGCTTGGCGTTCTTGTCAGCATGACACTCGAGGATGTGTCGACCCATGCAGACCTTGCCAGAAGAATCGCAAATCCATGCATCCTTTCCAGTCCTCTCGCGACAAGTCCTGCACACAGTTGTTACCGAGCTCTTGCATATGATGCACTTCCCTTGCAGTGCATGTGTTGGCTTGTTGGCTTTCTTCTTCTTGGTTGGTGTGGGACCAGTCATTTGGTAGGTTGATGGAAGAGTGTCACCACCAACACCGGCAACAGCTTGCTCATTGGCATGTTCTCTCTCTGTTCTCTTTCGAAGAGCCCTTTCTTCATACGTATTGTCAATCAGTTGCTCTGCAAGGATTTCGACAAAGTCTCGAGGATTCCATTCGAATCCACTCTGGCAACCACGGGCAAGCTCATAAGCATCGACAACACACATGGAGAAGATGGACATGTTGACGCGACGGGACCACTTCTTGGTCTGGACCTTCTTTTCCACTTGAAGTGCCTGTTGGCGAGTTCTGTTGTGCTGATCGATGGTGCCACAAGCAGAGTAGTAGGCATCACATGCCTCTGGCTGTGGAATGGACACTTGCACTCTTTCAGCCGGTACAGTGATGTCGGGATTGGTCTGTCGCCATCGCCATCGATTACATGGGGGACCAGGAGCAGTGGACTTGCATGTAGAAATAAAGTAGCGCCGGTCTCTATCAACCCACACGTAGGCAAGTAGGTCTGTTCCTGTTTCTTCATCTCGAGATGTCACAGCCTTTTGGTCGCCACGACCACTGAGCAGTGGATAGGTCGAGAGGTACTTCATTGGATATCCTTTGGTAGCTGTTTTCACCACTCCAATGAAGCGAAGTCCAGCCTGCTTGAGACGTACAGCTGTTTGGACAGAAGCAAAGTAGCTGTCAGCAACAACTGTTCTGTCAGTATTGGACCAGTACTTCGTCAAGTCGTAGAGGATGTTGCAGCCGTGAGAGTATCTGTGGAATAGAGGAAGAGCGAAGAGGGAATGGTTTAGAACAAACAAAGTCATGAGTAGAGAACAGCGAGCGTGGAACAGCATACCCATTGTTGTCTTCTTTCTGAGCATCGTGTTCTCTTGTGTCTGCATCATCGTCTGTTGCTTTGACAAGCTTCAACTGTAGCATCATTCCATTGACACCATCTGCAGAGTTTTGAATCTCACATCCATCTTCTGGCTTTCTGTCAAGAGCAATGTAATGAGGCAATCCAATGTTGATCCAGCTTCCACCCAATCCATACCACCGACTCATTGACTCGTCCACGCAGATGATCCAAGAGGGAACATAGTACCGACGACGATGGTCATTGAACCTGTCAACGAATCCTTGCACTGGCATCCATCTGTACTCCTGCGATCCCATATCATCTGGCTTTTCGCTTGGCTGATGACTCCAAACCATGTAGCGATTCAAATCTTCAAATCGATTGCGAGTCATTCCAGTTCTTCCAAAGTTGGGTGCAGGAATGTACTTTCTGCAGCTCTGAGTAGACCAAAGGGACTTGCGATCCCCAAATTCAAAGCGAGTGATCAACAGGAGAACACCAAAGTATTTGAGTAGCTCCCCCATTGTTAACTCTTTCTTCTTCTCCTGTCTGAGAATAGAATTGGTCTCCCGGATCATGTAGTCCATCTGTGTCTTAGGAAAACAAGCGAGGAAGAAGTCGTAAGGTGGATGCTTCAACTTGTGGTTGCGTCGGTATTCATCGCAGCCAGGAGTGTACTCTCGACCTGTAAACTGGCATGTCATCTTCCATGAGCGAAAAGGAGTTGGACCATTGCAAGGAATGTCCGTGGGCTTATCCGTGTACCAATCATATCCATGGCTTGATGCGACAGGAGTACGTCGACTGCCAGTTGATGTTCCGGTGCCGACTGATGATGGTGAGGGCTGTTGTTCCGGATTTTCAGGTGAAGAAGTCTGTTCCACGGTGGCACCTTCTTCTTCTGATCCATCGGTCACTGTGGTCACTTCAACTCCATTCGAAGGACTGGTTGCTGTGGATGTCTCAGGTTGTTGTTCAGGGTTCGTTGGTTCCACTGGAGGAGGATTCGAGTTGGCTGCAGCTTGTTCTTGTTCCACGATGGCACCAATTGGATCAAGATCTGGATTTGGATTTGTCGCCTTCAGACTTTGCAGACAGATCCACTGCTCCACAGCTTTGGTTGGGCCCACCTTGTACAGCGCCTTGATGTAGTTGGTTCCTCTCTTGGCATCCGGTGTCTTCTTTCTCAACTCAACCTCTTGCACAACTCCTTTCAACCATGTCTCTCCACAAGCTGAACCAAAAAGGCGTCGTGCATCATGGGTAACATGCTTCGACAGAGCCCAGCACTCGCCACCCACAACCTTGCGGGTGTCGCGGACAACACTAGCCATGTTTCTGTTGATATAATAGCGGCAAAGGGGTGGAAGAGCGGTCGTTTTTCGTCATTGTGGAGCTTTCTGTTCTGCAGAAAAGAAATGAAGAAAAAATCGATCGAGCGAAATTGCCGAGTAAAGCAAGCTTTCATTCCCATCTGTTGCGCCATACTCAAGCGGCCTGGCCTGCACCTTTGTACTACCCAAGGCATAGTTAAATAACGCTAGCAGTTTATCAAGCTATTGGCAATGTATATTATAGATAGAGCGAGATAGTTTATATGGCATTAATTAACGCAGATATCGTTACGTAACGCAGCTGGGCTGCTGGACACTAGCTAGCTACGTGTAGCCCCTGGCGAACAGTGCATGAAGAAAAACAGCAAAGGGTGCAAGATGGAAACATCCCGCTTCCAGATTGGTTGCTAACACTCTCATAAATTGAAGCCGACGAAACTACAACACAAAACAAAAAGTTCTTCAGCAAAACACAAACCATGGCTCCCAGCGAAAAAGTCCAAGTGTGTATCATTGGTGGTGGCCCCACAGGCATCATCTACTTGAAAGAACTGGTGGATGCAGGTGTTACCAGCGTTCGTGTCATTGAAGCAAAGAAGACTTCTGGTGGTCTCTTCCGAGGCTGCTATGAGGATTCCATGCTCACCATCTCCAACTCCTTCATCACATTCTCCAAAATGCACAACATTGATCCCATCCACATGTACACGGAAGAATATGCCGACTACTGTGATGAGTTTGTCGGCAAGTTTGGTCTCTCGAAATACATTTCCTTTGAAACGGTTGCTACCAAGTGTACCTACGATAAAACTCAAAAGATCTGGACGGTTCAATACAAAGGCATTGGAGAGGAAGGGGCTGCTGGAATTGTGGTCGCTGACTACTTGGTAGTGGCATCGGGTGCCCATGCTCCTGTGACCCCACCTACGACTGGTCTACCGGCTTGTGTCAAGCTACCAGGAAGCAATGGCTTGCCCTCCTTTGACGATTTCGAGGGCACCGTGATCCATTCTTCCGAATATGAAACTTCCAGCATCTTTGAGGGCAAGCGAGTTTTGGTTGTTGGATCTGGTGAGTCGGGATCCGACATTGCTATGGCGGCAACCATAAGCAAATCCAAGTCGGTAGCTGTCAGTGTTAGGGGAGTTGCAGGCCACTTGACTCCGCGTCACATTGGGAAAGCGTATCCTGCGGAGACTCGAAAAGTTCAGTCTGGAAATGGCAACTGGTGGCACAAAAATTTTCCTCTGGGGCCTGGTCCACTTCCCGCAGATTTGACCAACTCACTGACAAGATTTGGCAACCCACGATCACAATGGCTCCCTAGCTTTATTCCTGGTCGCATGGCTGCAGCAATGTCACCTTTGGTGCCAGATGAATTCGTTACGGGGAAAATGGCCAGAGCTATGATGGGTACCAACCTCCTTTGTGGTCTGACTGCTATCACTCAGTATGGCACAAAGACAGGTGGGTTGCCACAGGCTATCGATAATGGAGCATCCTTGGTTCCCGGCATTCAGCAAGTCAAATCCAAATCTATTGTCTTTGCTGATGGGTCTGAGCTTGAGATTGATCTCGTTGTGCTTTGCACTGGTTTCAAGACAACTTTTCCATTTCTGGAAGAGGAGTCACCACAAGCCATCAAAGACTTCAATCCGAGGAAGCTCTGGAAGCACATGTTGGACAGTGAATATGGAGACAGGCTTGTCTTTGGAGGGTTTGTCAGGCCGGGTTTTGGGTCCATTCCGCAACTGTCTGAAATGCAAGCCCGTGTGTATGCCCAATTTGTTACTGGCAAGATCTCCCTCCCAGAAGAGAAAGAATTGGCCCATACAATTGCCAGAGATGCAGCCAAAGAAGAAACTTTCTTTATTGCCTCGAAAGACATTAAAGCTCTGACCCACTTTGCTCATTACTCAGCCGACATGGCCTCATTGATTGGCAAGAACATTGATTACCGAAAGCTGCTGGTCACAGAGCCTAAGCTATTTATCCGGCTTGTCACCACACCATACAATGTCAAACGTTTCTATATCGACGATGACGATAAGGACCTGAGGCGTGATGCTCGAAACAGGATCCCTGCTGGGCACCCGGGGACTCTTCTCAAAATGGACATTCATGTTTGGTTCTTGTGTTTTGTCATTACAACCCTTGTAGATGTTCCAATGCTGTCACTGCCTGGAGTAATGCCTCCCACAAGGGAGCAAAGAGTTTGGGCTTGGCTAACTCTCCCGTTCTGGTGGATGCTCTTGGTCCCATCCATCTACGAGTATGCTGTCCTGTGGTTATTTGCGCTCCTGAGCCCCCACACCTGGTTTTACTTCTACAGGACACTGAGTCGTGAGACTGACAGTCGTGCGGGCGATTGGTGTTGGGCTCAATCTGTGTTGGAAGATTGGTACATTCGAAACTTGATCCTGAACCCATTCTCACTCCTTGCTTTTGTGGTGTATGTGGTTGCCAGCGCACCCATCATTCTGGCTACCAAGATTGTAACAAAGTGGGCTTTGAGGGGAGAGTGCTGAGGCTCAAACTGACGCCCCCAGACCAAGACAAAACAAAGCGGAGGAGAACACTGAACTATCTACAAGCGAAGGGTGGAATGCGGTTCATTAGCTGTTGTTATTATTGATGCCCACTGCAATCTTCTTCCCATTGCTTTTGACACTACTCTACCTGCGCCGGCAAATCCCCAATTCCCGTGTCAATAAGCCTCCACGAGGTGGGAAATTCCCGTTCAATATAAGCATGCCCAGGATTGTAGTTAAGGATGGGATAGTAGGTCTGCATTTGATCGTATCGGTCTTCGGGGGCGTAGTACCAACTATTGTGAATGCCCTCTTCATATCCCGGGGCCCTTTCATGCGTGGAATGATAACCTCGCAGTCGATTGATGTATGCCGTAAACGCTGAGAACCAACAACCAAAAAAGGTTCGACTCCGGGATGCAACCAACTGATCCACCATTCCATCAAAATTGGTGTTGAAATCATCGCCAAGGACATCACGAAAGTCATCCAGAAAGACAATGTCATACTTTTCTCGGAGAGGTTGGAAGAAACCCTTTTTGTCGCGTTCTTCAGTCGCAATGTAAATTGTTTGTCCTTCTTGCAATTTGCTCTTGCTCACTTCGTAGATTTGACGAGCATCCACTCGGGTCACTTTGTATTGAAAATCGCCACGACGGATATGAAAGGCATCGTATTCCCCCTTGGGGTTTTGGCCTGCCACAGCGGGATTGTTGCGGGCTCGTTCTCGTAGCGCCTCTATCACTCGTGCCGCAGCACATTGTATCCGATCGACGTACCGGACATGATCCCGCACGAATCGTTTCATATGCAAGTCTTGCTGCCAATCTTCAAAGAATAAAAAGGCATAAAAATGCACCAACAACCGTGCTCCCAATCGGTAATCGGATGGAAAATGAATGAATTGTGTGTTTTGGAGTGTATTGTCGTATAGACACAGTGTTTTCCGTCGCGACCAATTCTCCATCATGCGTTCTTTAGCACTGGCATTGACGGGGACTGGTTTGCCAATGTAGGCGCTAGGCATGGGAAAACTCCCTTCATGTTCTTGTTCCACTTGCTGTTTGATGTCCCACAGTCTTTGCGTTGCCTGCGGATCAGGACTGGTGGGAAATGCAGCCATACATTCTTCTGGTTTCCAAATGGCCACGTGTCCGGTTGTGGAGCGGAGGAATTCCCAGAGTGGTCCTCGTGGTCTTCGTCCGACGCCATTCCAGTCCGTTTGATTTTGTGGTGGAAAGACAACACTACCATTTTGTTGATTGCGTAGATTTCCTGCCATGGCTTCTTGTTCCAGGAATTCCTTCATGGTGATAATGTCTAGACCAGGATGTTCATTGCGAATGGATTCCATGTGAAAAAAGTCATTGAAGGAGAATTGCCGTTGTTGGGAATCTCCATTCTTTCCCTTGCGTGCCCCAAGTAGATAAAACTCTTGTTCTGGTGGCAACACCAGTGTCCGTCCCATTGCATACGCCATGGCTAGGACAGTTTCCATGTTCATCCTGACATTGTTCCTTTATTAGACAGTAAAACAAAAATAATGAACAAAAGCATAAGATACCCAAAGAGAGTTCGATGAGACTACGATCATGCAGTATACCCATGCACGTGTTTCCTCCGGTACCGTAGCTAGTGAGACATAACTTACCAACCCCCTCCATCCGGTTCAAAGGTGAGGTACTGTTTGGGTCCCTCATTCCGTTTTTTGAAGGGAGACACGTAGGTAGCATCGGAGGGTATATCTTCCCAATACACCAGTTCTTGAGCGACCTCTTCAGAGGGACCCCCATAGGCATCACAATTGAGTCCAGCCAATTTGTGTTGCATTTCTTGCTCTTGTTGGACTTTGACGCCACGACCCAAATTGGCCAGGTCGAATACTAGAGCGGTACAGCCAAAGAGGATAATCAGGGGCAAAAAGCAGAGTTTCGCACAGCGACCACTGCCTTTGCAAACATTATGGGAAGTTTTCTTGATATACGGCATGGTTCTATCCCTGCCATACAAGAAGGAAAGGACCGAACGAACAACTGACTGCAGCCGATGGTTTGTGTGGTTTTGATGCCTCGACAGTGCCACCATGATCAATGCGACGACCTACTAGTGTCCAGCAGACCGGCAAAAATCGTTAGATAACACCCAATTTGCGTTAATTCACTTCAGAAAGGTGACCTCTTACCATTAACTAGTAGAATTCTACGGACCAAAGTGGATCAAGGTTCAAATTCTTGCGTTATTTAATTACAACGACTACCATCTCTACCACAAACCAGTAGAATCCTACACAGATTCTCACTTTTCGAATTCAAACAACAAGCAAGTGAGAAAACAAACCAACATCCACTTGCTATATAGATCACTCGTCACATAGATCATGAGCAACGCACTTACCATACAAACAACCTAAACAAGAGGATGGCTTCCTCTATCCAACAGACGCTTCAACGCCAAAGTAGGGTTGGCTTGCAGAGCTTGGCATTCTTGTCAGCATGATGCTCGAGGATGTGTCGCCCCATGCAAAGCTTTCCGGAAGAGTCGCAGATCCACTCGTCTTTCTTTCCTCCCTTTTCACGGCAAGTCCTGCACACAGTTGTTACTGACTTCTTGCATACAATGCACTTGCCCTGAAGTGCGTGTGTTGGCTTGTTGGCCTTCTTCTTCTTCGTGGGAGTGGGTCCTGTCATGTGGTAAGTGGAAGGAAGTGAGTCAATGCCGGCAACACCTTCCTCATTGGCATGTTCTCTCTCTGTCCTCTTTCTGAGAGCTCTTTCCTCATAGGTGTTGTCAATGAGCTGCTCTGCAAGGATCTCCACAAAGTCGCGAGGATTCCATTCAAAGTTTGTCTGGCAACCACGTGCAAGCTCATAGGAATCAACAACACACATTGAGAAGATGGACATGTTGACACGACGCGACCACTTCTTCGTTTGCACCTTCTTTTCCACTTGAAGTGCCTGTTGGCGGGTCCTGTTGTGCTGGTCAATGGTGCCGCATGCAGAGTAGTACTTGTCACAAGCTTCAGGCTGTGGAATGGACACTTGAACTCTTTCAGCCGGTACATTGATATCAGAATCAACCTGTCGCCATCGCCAACGATTACACGGAGGACCAGGAGCAGTAGAGCTGCATGTAGAGATAAAGTAGCGACGGTCCCTGTCAACCCACACATATGCCATTAGGTCAGTTCCTGTTTCTTCATCTCGTGATGTCACTGCCTTCTGGTCACCACTGTTAGCTAGTAAAACTGCAGCTTATTGGGGAGTAATTTGGTTTTGATTAAGCTGTAAAGCAAAAGTGAGGATTTTCTGGTGGTGCATAGCAATTCTTGTGATTGAATTGGATATAAGGACCCCGCAACACATTTAGACCTAAAACTCCCTTGGTTCTTGCATGATGCAATTTACATGCGAACCGACTAGATGATTAATACAACGAGTCAATAGTAAAGAGGTGTCAGGTATGTTTCCTCAACACACCCTGCACGGTGCCAAAGTGGCTACCGTGGAACGAAAAGATAAATTAGGCATCAAACAAGGGGTGGATGCCCCATGATGAAAGCCCTGTGCTCGTTGAAAGAGCTTGCCCTGAAGGGGCTTTGTGAAAAAATCTCCACGCATTTCCAAGGTTGGGCAGTACACAAATCTAAGGTTGCCTTTTCCATTTGGTCATGAAAAAAAAAGAAACGAATGTTTATAGCCCGAGTTCTTTTGCCCGAACCGCCTTGCCATTCTCTGCAAGAATGATCGTGCTTTTGTTGTCCTGCGATGAGGATCGTTGTGTCTTCACAACGATCCCCTGCTCTTCAAGGAACAACTTTGGCCCACAAACATGGGCGACATGACATCGTCAGCTCCAATAATTCCGCTTCCGTGCTGCTCCTCGAATTTCAATTTCTGTTTCGCGGATACAGAAGAGCACGCGCTCCTCTTCCAAGGAAATGACTCCTCCTGTATGGGAACGGTAATCAGGATGGACTGCAAATGATGCGTCCAACACCAAAGATGATGATGCGTATGTCATCAATGTGTAGGATAAGCTTGTCCTGCGCCGTCTGATCCAAAAACTTGAGGCCTTGGACCAACTTTTCCCAATCATCAGATGTAGGGCTTCTGACACGAGTGCATAACACAGTAGTGAGAGTCTGCACATTTGGTCGAGCACGCTTGCACAGAAACAACAGCTTGGCTGCAAAGGTATGATTCGGTTTCTCTGTTCTTGTCATTCAGGATGGTGCCATCACAGAGCTGAATAAGTCACTATCGCCTGTCACCTTCTCCAAGATGAGAACGAAGAACCACTACTGTTTGAGACAGAGACAAGCAAACATCTAGCTTTGTTCATGGACTCCTGTAATCACAGGAGTGCCACAAGAAGTCAAGGATGAGAGCAGCCAGCCCAACAACATCTTTACCCAAGGGTCTGAAATGTGGGGCAACAAAGCCAGAAAGGCGGCGCTCAAAGAGATGGACCAGTTACACAGCAGAGTGTGTTTCAGTCCAGTCGACCCAAACAAATGCAGTGATTCTGAATTGAAAAGGCACAAATGGCACATGTTTGTGAGTGAGAAAGAGGATGGCACGGTCAAGGCCCGTGCGTCTACAATGGGAAACCTTCAAGGGTGTACCATCAGAAAGAAGATTCCAGAAGCCCAACAGTTCATTGAGGGTTTGATGTTTTCATGTGTGTCGATGCATCTAAGATAGGGATTGATGTCCCTGTATGTTCCCAATGCGTTCATCCAAAACCCAATGCCAGAAGTCAAACAAGTGAAGACAGGGTCCTCATTATCATTGAGGGAACCCTTGCAGACTTACTTGTCGAAATTGATCCTGACAAATATGCCTCTTTCCTGACATACAAAGAAGGGACGACCAGTCCTCTATTCGTTGTGGAAAGAGCCATCTACGGAATGGTTTTTGCAGCATTGCTCTGGTACAAGCTCTTCAGGAGCGATCTCGAAAAATTGGATTTGTGTTCAACAAAACGATCCTTGTGTGGCCAACCGCATGATCGAGAGGGTACCAACAAACAATCCGATTTCATGTTGACGAACCTAATGTCAAGCCACAGAATGAAGTTGGTGAACAACCAAACTCTGGAAGGTTTAACACAGGTATGGAACCTATTGGAGCCGTAAGGCAACCCTGGGTCCCAAGCATGACTACTTGGGATGACGGTGATTTTTCCAACCAGGAAAGGTTGTGATTGACATGATAGATTATGTCAAGAAAATGTCTCAGAGTTCCAGTGGACTTTGGGGCAATGAAGAAGGTACCAAGTGCAGCTCCTGCTTACC
>CAICTM010002019.1:0-19348 GCA_903772945.1 Seminavis robusta
GTCCTGCAGGTGAAGGCACCGGACTGAAGCTGGGCTGGGACTCTTCCAGAGGTTGCTATGCTCAGATCAGGGCTTGGCATCCTTATGACTGTGGAGGTGGCCGTAGGTCCTGTCCGCTGGAGTTGCGGTATCGGCCATGGTTATCACTTTATTCCCAACATGAAATTCTGTGGGGTCGAGCTGGATCACTGCCCCCACCAAGAAATCCAAATGCTGTGAAGGGAAGTTGGGAAGCTAACACTACAAAGGACATTGCTGCTGGATTTGATGCATTGTGCTCCGTCATCCTGCAATCCGGTATTCAAACTCTATACATTGAGTCTTTGGATCATGATTTGGCTGCAGATATTCTGTACAATCACTTGATGTACACACCAAATGAGATTACTCACTTGGAGTTTCGGCCATTTGGGACATGGGGAGATTCACCCTTCCAAACTGACAACAAAACCAACAAGAAACGTCGTCACATTCACCTCTGTGCCAAACTTATTCAACAGTCGTTCCGACCATACCCAAACATAATGGTAGAGGGCTTGAATGACTACTTCCAAACTGACATCTCTAGGTTCTTCCAGAAAAAAAAGGTGCCACCAGCCTCTGCAATCTTGACCTGCGGTGCACTCGGCATATTGACGACCGTCGACGAGATTGTCCTATTGAGCATGGAGGTCGATGCATGATCCGGCCTGGTGACGATGATGGCAAAGGAGCACCCATACTACCTCTTGTTCGGACATTAGAAGCCCCGGGCTGTCCCATCAAAAAGATTAATTTGGCTGGCATTCTTCTCACAAAGAGTTCGTCACTGCTCCTTGTCAGCAATATGTCCTTCTTCCAGGGTCTGGAAATCCTGGGACTGCGAGGCACAGGCCTGGCGGAGGACATTTTGGTTATGCTCTTCCAAACGGGCCTCTCCACAGACAACAAAACCCTTTTGCAACTGGATGTGTCACGGAATTGCTTTACCCCCAAAGTGATGGCAGCATGTTGTGAATCCCTTGTGGCAAGCGCAACCCTTGACATTCTGAAGGCTGAACACTGCGGCATTGACCTGTCCCAAATTCAGACTTTATCAGCCAGTTTGCCAGACATTCATGGACTCCATCATCTTCATCTGGATGGCAATGAGTTCACCTGGACTCCTCTAGTTGAAGGCACTGTTGAAACTCAAGGCTCCATTTGCGTATTGGCAGGCATGGAACGAAATCAATCTCTCTGGTCGATCCAAATGGGAGAGTACAATATGCTCACTCGAAGTTCGCGACCATGTTGCACTCCACCCACGTACACTGAGCATATGAGTCTCACAACTAGGTTCCAACTGAAGAATTGTCTCCAGCGAAATATACAGCTGGACAAAGGGAAGAAGTGGTCCCAAATGGAGCAGGCTGTTGTGCGCTTGGCAGCCTTGCTTCTCTACAAAATCAATCAACAAGAACAGGGATCATCCTAGCTAGAGCCATTGCCGCTTGGAATGCATGATCTTGAATGAACAAGAACTCAGTCCACATCCTACCGTTTTGACGACTGCCTAATCGTTCAAGAGCATTTTATCTCTTTCCTCATCTATATACAGTCCCCATCAAAATACAGTAGGTAACATGTATCTTAGTCTCCAAACTATCCGCAAGTTTCGTTTCTACCTAGATTGCCAAGCTTTGGTTGCAGATATTCTTTCTTCGACGAATCGACGAAGAGTCAAGACCCTGAGCAGTATCTGACAAGATCTTGCCACAAGGTCTGTTTTGTGTAGCTATTCGAGCACGGAACAACACAGGAGACTCTTCATGCATGTAGTTTATGCACATACATACATGTACTGCACATGGATGTGTAACCCCCCAGTGATCACCAGCTAAGGGTATCATTCAACATATCATTGCATGTTCCGGCATGAATCGTTCCAAACAGCATTTCGACAATAGCTAGCTAACTTTAAAACTATACTAGTAGGCAGCAAGCAAGAAGGTACATTGACTGACTCCTCCATCCACCAGATACCCACCAACTCCATGATTGGGAGCAGCTTCCGACTGGGCCTGCTGGTTGGACGATCGAGACTTCCAACAAACGAGCAACCTTGTTAGTTGCTCTTCTTGCTTGGGCGTGTGTTTGGGGTGGAAGTGTGATCACTCCCACACTCCCACGGCAGCAAGGTTTGCACACGAACGATGACCATTGTACCGGTGCGGTCGTACTGAAAAGTTCACAGTGAAATCATCAACGTTTGGATGACAACACGGATATTCGGCGAGCGTTCCGGTTGGTCAAGACCCAAGTCGACGAAGCTGTTCATGCAAGGAAAATGAGACATCTTCTTTCAAGGCTCTTTTTTCAAGAAAGCAACGACATCATAAAATCAATCGAAAAACAAAAACAAACAATCATGAAGATATCCTTCCCACTTGCATCGTCGGCAGTCCTGCTGTTGCAATCAACTCCTTCCTTTGCCTTTTACTATCCCGAAAAGGACGTCCATCGACAGCAGAACGTTCACACTCTCTTCCAAGAGACCTTTCAGGCGGACTGGTGGGAAGATGTCGTTGTCAATTCTGAATTCCCCATCTCCAGTCTCCGGTACAACGATAACACTTACCTGGACGGAGGGACGCCCATGTACGAAGACGAACTGGTAGTGGTGGTCAAGAGCGATTGTTCCCAGGAAGAGCTAGAGGCCAAGTACGGAACATTGCAAGTCGATCCAAAGTACAACAGCGAAGACCGCACAACCGGCCTGAACTTTTTCATGAATGTCAACGAGACCAAGAGCAATGGCAATAATGCCACTATTGATATTGATGATCTGTCCTTCCTTCCCGCCAGTACCTTTTCAGTCGCTTGGCCCTACACTTCGTATTGGTGCACCCAATTTCAGGAGCCCGATGACGACCTTTCGGGAATTTCCAAAAGTGCCTCTGTGCCTTCCAAGCGATCGTACACTAAAGTCGAAGAAAAGACGTCGACCGGAACCAAAACGACAACTACCTTCTTGCTGGCTGTAACCACATTGACGGCAATTGTCCTCGGAATGGTGGGGAGTGATGGGCATCGAGGAGGACGATTTTCCCTTGTCGTTGCACTGGCTCTCATTTCAGCCGCCGTATTGGTGACGTCCCACAATAATGGTGACCACGAAGACAGAGAATTGGCTGCTGAAAATACCAAAGTCTGCAAGATCAATGTGGAAATTCTTCATGATGGATGCCGTTCCACAGAACTTGTCGTGGCATCGGCTCCGGCCATTCGAGTGGGCGATGTGGTATTGGAGAATCAACAACAGACAGTGGACGATTGCACCACTCACTACAAGGCCGCATTGACATTCCCTGTCACCACGGAGATTGACGCGGAAAATTCCACATCATTGCCACAACTCGCGTATTCCGACTGTTACCGAGCCGTAGAAGGGCGTCCGTTTTTAGACAAGAACGGAAAGCAAATTCAAGCAGCCACGAACCATGATGAGGTTGCAAATGGATGGAGCTCCTGTGAAGTGCAAGATAAGAACCAAAACGAAAACGAAAACAACAACAACAATAAGCAGAGAGAAGCCTTGGGGCAGAAATGGGCGCAACGGGCTCTGGGAGAACATGCCTCGATATCATCCTTTGCCGCCTTTACCATGGCGCTCATGGCCAACAATGCACCACCCGCACTCATTCAGGACTCTCTAGTGGCTGCATCGGACGAAGTGCGTCACGCCAAGGTGTCCTTCGAGACGGCTTCTCGCTTTTTGGGCGGTCAACCCGTGGAGCCCGGTCCCTTGCCACCTTCATCCCATTCCTTTCAACACAATTTGACGGCACTCGCATTGGCCACGGCGCGCGAAGGATGCATCGATGAAACTCTATCGGCGTTGCTGTTAGCACTCGAAGTGGACGAGCAAGTAGATGCCTTGGCGTCCATCACGGAAACGGAACGCGCCAATCTAAAGGAGGCCATGACGACCATCGCCTTGGAAGAAGCCAGTCACTCGGCTTTGGCATGGCGCACCATTCAATGGGTGTGTGCCACCGACCAGGATGCCTGCAACGCCGTTCAAAGCACGGTCCTGGCACCCGATCACGCGAAGGGGGCTGTTGAAGCTCGCTTGGAGACTAGTCACGCTGTGACGTCGCCCGAAACAATCCAAGATGCCTGGAGTAAGATTTATGACGCTTTGTTGCCCTACGTTGTCGCAACAGCAGCTAAACCCTCTGTTGGAGCATCTGGTGGTGACGAACAGAGCTTGTCACTGACATCGATGGTTCCGCGCATAATTATCGAGGCTGTCCATCGAAGTGACGGTTCTCCAAAGACGGAACAAAAGTTTTAAGCCACGAGCTAGGCACTAGCTGGAGAAGCAGCACCGACGTTGTAAAACAGGAAGAAAAACATGTGTGTATTCATAGAACTGGCTTGGGTCGTTGGCCGAATATCTTTGCGTCCCTAAATTCATAGAACAAGTTCATTACTGTATCATAGGCTTCATCTCATCTGAGATGTTTTTATAGCCATCTGTCAAGTGCGTCAACAGCGAAATGGATACTTTGGGGCAACCGTCAGACTGTGCAACACTTTTCCCAGGTCCAACCACGAAAAGGCAGGAAATCAAACTCCTACGGGGACACTTCGACCACCAACTTCCATACCGTAGATAACTTCCCTACTCTACCGGTAGAGAGCTAGACCCTCTCATTAATATTTCTTTAGAAAGTCGGATCTTGCTATCCTGAGCCGATGTTTGTGCAGTCCTTTGTTCTTTGTTAGTATTCTTGTTTTCTTACTGAATTTTCAGAGTGGGGGTATAGCTCAGTGGCAGAGCGTCCGCTTTGCATGCGGAAGGCCCGGGATTCGATCTCCCGTACCTCCAACTTTTCCTTTTGCACTTCTAGAATTTGACGGTGCGGATTCGACCTCCTACTTTTACTTTTGCTTGGAATGGTACTCGTAAGAGTGGTTAGTTGAAGGGGCTCCAGAGGAGAGAAGGAGGAGGGTTAAGCTAGTTAAGACGCAAGATATAGATCCATGTATCTCTATAGTCCATAGTGTTTCTTTAGTCTATCCTTTAGCTCAGCAACAGATCCATGTTGGACTTGATTCAGGTACTGAAGGCGTACCCTAAGCTCCTTTCGGCCCATGCCTTGGATCTGCTCCCATGTGGGTACATGTGCAACCCTGCCACCGGCTATAGCACTAGCCCGAGCTTGAATCTGTTCCTGGGAAGGGCTTTCAGCATTGCGGTTCAACAGGTGTCGTGCCGGTACGGTGAAGGCAATATTGATTTTTCCATCGGTACTACTGCTGACGCCACCAACATGAATGCCAATAGCTTTACCAACATCGTTCTTAATGAGCTCCGCTTGGTTTTTATCCAAAAGAAATATGATAGCTCCCGAGCAGCCTTTGTAGCTATTGATATCGTGCCCGAACACTTTACGGTCATCCGACAGAGAAGTAATTTGGCCGGTGTAAATCGAAGTGCTGTAATCGTCTCCAAACAGTTCCATGATATCATCCCGCGAGAGGTTTGAGTCCCATTCATTGACCGTGTAGAGGTTTTCGTCGTTGAAGTCAAACTCATGGTTACGAAACACCGCCATACCAATCCTTTGTCCAATTTTATACTGAAAACCGGGGTCGACGGATTCAAAGGATAGAGCTGCGTCGACGTATGGATGTGTTTTCTTTCGATGGATTTCGGCATGGGTGATGTCATACCCATAAGGCCATTCGATAGTTTGAATATTCCCCGCATTATCTTTAAGATTGATCTCGATTTTGTCAGAATCGGAGACCTCCTCACCTTGTTGGGGGAACTGTGCAGTTCCGGGGTCGATAGCACCATTCGTGAGAGTAGCCATGTTGCTGGCGGTCCAATGGACATCCCTGACCGTGTCATCGTAACTCATCACGTTGTGGAGCGCAGTGACGGGTATGACAGAGATGCGCACAGACTCAGTCTTCTTGATGGCTGGCTTTTTTATCGGGCCAGAGCTGTCCATAAGCCTCCGTTTCTTCGCAGATGGTTGAGAGGCGTCCACGGTAGGCTTGGAAGGATCTCGAATTAGTCCAGCTTGTCCATGTCGGTCCCCCGCCTTGTTATCCTCATCAGTAACTAACAGACCAAAAGCAAAGGCTTTCTTTGAGACAATAGCTGCGAGCTCGTCAGAAAGATCTGAACTGTTGTATTTCCCTTCCACTGAAACTACAGCCTTCTTAGACCGGTGTATTATCAATTCAGGAACGCATTGAGCCGACACAGATGAATGCGAGCTAGCACCTGATGAAGCACTTCCGCTAGAGCTTCTGTCTCGAAGTGTTTCCATCGTGCAAACTAGCGAGTTACTACTTGTACTTCGTCTTTTGTCTAAAATAAAATGATGTCAATGAAAGCAGTTCGCAGCGACAAGCAACATGGTAACAACGTCAAATTCAATCGTGGCACGTTACGTTTTGTACTGTACCGTAATACCGGTACCAGGCACCTCTCAAATCTTCAATGGTATCCAGAGAGATAGTCGGCATCGTGTTTCAGACTGTCGAAGACCGACACACAGCTACGATTCTATTCCCTTCATCCCGCCCCCCACCCTTCAAAAGTCCTTGCTAGGCTGGGATGGATTGATAGATAACACTTGTCACATCCACTATATGTTAGCGTTCTACAAGCTACAGCGTACAAGTAAATACCAGTACTCGCCGGACCATACCGGTACCGTCCCGGTATCTTGAACAAATGAATCATGATCCAGGCCTGAAAAGGAGCACCCGTGTCAATTCAACATCTACGATGTACTCAATTTTCAAAGCCATTAGATCTGGGCTAATTAACCATTTTTTTCTTTGATTTAATTGCTTCAGAAACTGTTGGGGATGTTATGTTGGTTCAGAATTTCTTTGAGTAGGCCGGGCTTTGCAAGCTTTTGCAAATCGTCATTGCCACCAATGTGTTCGCCACCAATAAAAGTGTTGGGCACAGTTTTCTGTTTTGCGATGGCAAACAATACAGCTTGAGTTTTATGGCCATCTGCTTCTTTATTCAAATCTATGACCGTCATTTCCACATTGTGTGATTTCAAAAGTTGCTTGGTGGACAAGCAGTGCGGACAGAAGGTCTTTACAAACACTACAACCGGCTCAGTTTTGATCAGTTTCTCTACATCCTGTCGCTCATTGCTGGTAACCTCCACGGCGGACACATCAGGTTTGCACAATCCTTGCCCCATCGCGTGGGCTGACTTTGTCTTTTTATAGCTGAAACAAAAAAGATGGTGCGTCTCTTGGATTGCAACAACATTTCAGTCTTTCAATCGCTCATGTCGGGGGAGTTCACTTTCTTGAAGTCCGGTGCGGCTAAAGTTAGTTGGGGTCGCGATCCCGGACGACATCCAGACGAAAATTTGCGTTGCTGATGAGAACCATCTCGTACCAGAACTACGGTACTCGTAGAAATGAAATTGGTTGTGGTTGTGTAGTTACTAGCTAGCTAGTACTAGCAGTTCTCTCAATAGGGGGTTATCTTGAAAAGGACCTCCGGGTGGCTCCAGCTCCCTGGCACCCAGAGCTACGATACAGAGTACCGGTACGGATCGTCATTGTGGACACACTTTTGCCATACCGGTACCTCATTATCATGTCCTGCGAAGAATAGATGAGGATGAGACTACCTAGCTAGCCAGGACGACTTGGCTAGACTATTGAAGGATAAGTCTACTGGCTGGCTCATCTACTACAAACAATTTTATTTGATAAAACTCTACCTAGAGAGTAACACAAAGCTGAAAAATGAGAAAAGACCACCTGAAAACTAGTGTAAATGGCCTTCATCCATGTTCCATGTACAGGGTTGCAACCCTTTCGATTTCCTAGTGGTGCGCGCCATCTCCCAAAATTTGGCTTGGACTTGGGAAACTGTTTGGAATCTTGTGGCGATCCAGCACTTCTTTCAGCTGACCAGACTTGGCAAGCTTGTGCAAGTGGTCATTTCCACCAATGTGTCCACCTCCAACAAAAATATTGGGGACTGTTTTCTGTCCTGTGATTTGGTATAGGATTGCCTGGGTCTCCAAACCATCTGCCTCGTAATTTATTTCTCTCACGGTGGCCGTATCCACATCATGAGACTCCAGCAGTTGCTTCGCCGACACACAGTGTGGACAGTAACTTTTTGAGAAGACGACCATGGGCTCTGTTTTGATCAGCTTCTCCACGGCATTGCGTTGTTCGGGTGTGTACTTCACAGTGGACAAATCATAGAAGTACGACGATCTGAATATTCCTTGACCCATCTTGTTGCTGTTGTTGTGTTTGCTGTCGCCTGGCCAAGAGAGTGAATTGTGAAGTTGTTCTGCTACAGTAGTATCATCATCTTCTCATCTCCTTGTTTCCCAGGCCGTTTTTGGTTGCCAAAGTACTCTCGCAAGTTTAGAAGCTTAGCCAGCTTATTGAGTCTCACTTCTCACCTCGAAACCGATGTCCCATGGCCAACTCAGCTCCTGATGCTGTGGCAACCAGTGTGGGAAAACTACCGATACTGGAAGGTTGGCGCCTTTGCGCTCAGAAGGTGGTTGCAGCCCAAGTTGTGTGCTTGTGGGTTCCGGCTTTCGAGCGTCCTACATCATACATCATCATTGGCTGCCAGAAAGAGGGCCGGTGGTGCAGCATCAACTCACACCTACCGGTACTGTAGCTAGCTGGTTGCATCACAACAGGAAGCCAAATTTAAAATATAAAGCCTGCAACAGTCAATTCTCTGCATTCTCTGTGCGCTATAAAATTCACATCATAGATCTGGCGCTGAAGGTAGAAAGAGGAAAGCCAAACTACTTTCACAGTACTAGCTAGCTGGCGGTCTATCTCAAGTAAAAAAGTCTAGAATGTTTTCATGACCAAATCCCCATTTCTATTGTCTTATAATTTGCTCAGCATCTATATTGTTCCCACCCGGACTGATGTTGTTTCGTTAGCTAGCTAGAGAGCAGGAGTGGCCAAGCTCTGCGCGACAAATCGCCCCCCATTGGAAGGAAAGGATGGCCTTCTGGAGACACGACTTCTGACAGAAGAATCCAGGCTGTCTTGTGGTGGTGGACGGCGACGACGGTAGATGGATCCGACCGAAGCAGCTGGACTACTGGGAGGATGGTAGACGCCGTCACTCGTGTGGCTTCTCCGTAATGGCGCTGCGGGGCTGCTGGAAGCTGTATAGGGGGCAACTTTTTGTTTGCTAGCAGCAGCCTTTGTAGGAGAGGCTGGAGGTGAGCCGACATTTTTGGTTGGTTCCACAGTAGTCTTGGGTGGTGATTGCTGTGGTCTCCTTCCTCCTCGCCTTCTTTGTGGGTTGACCACCGCACTACTGGAACAAATGTCTGCCGAACAGTGTCGTCGGATGCCTGTCTTGTCAAACGATGGTTTGGGTCTAGATGGCAACGATTTGCGCTTGGGCATGACGACATGAGCCGTCTTGGGCTGCACTTTGGTCTCTTCGGGTTCTTCCAAGAATCGCACCTTGTTGCGCAAAATTTTGGCATTTAGTTGTTTGCGTTCTAACACACGACGCTGTAGCACGGCCCCAGTGAGTGGTTCCTTCTTCTTCTTCTTCTTGACGTGGCGTTTGGTGGTCATGCGCTGATGAGTGGCGACCAATTCTTCCCATTCTTGAGGTGTCCGTGGTTTGGTTCGTCTTTTTTGTTGTTTGCGAGCTGGTTCGGGTGGAAACGGGACGACAGAGGCGGCTTGATTGGGAGCTTGCTGTGTCTGTTTGGGAGTGGCCTCTTGCGTTTGAGGAGCGGACTCCAGTGGAATAACTTGAGCCCCCGGATTTGGCTTTGCCATTGGTCCCTTGTCAGCAGTAGCAGCTGCTGCTCCCCCATTGAGCAACAGACTACGATCACTATCCCCCAAGGATGCCGCTTCGGTGGGGTCAAGCGGCTCCACATCGTCATTTCTTCGAAGGGAACTACTGCCACTGCCGTTGAATAATCCGGTAATACTACTGCCAAGGCTTTTTTTGGCGCTGATCGTGGATTTGGAGGATGAGGTCGATTTGTTGGTCGGAGATGGTGGTTCGCCTGATGAAGACTTGCTGCTGCTGCCCCAAAGAAGTGGTCTTAGGGGAGAACAGGATCGTCTCTTGCGGCTTTCCACGGTCTTGGTGGTATGACAACTATTGATGCTATCGCGTCTTCGGGCTGTTGCCGACCAACACGCCGATGAGGAGAGCGACATGGCAGGATCTGCCTCGATTACTATTGTTGTCGCCATTGGGTTGTCTAACGAAAGAGAGCGGATCATTCAAACAAAAATCCTCGCAAAAAATGTCCTGTTGTTGTGTTGTTTGACGACGCCAAGAACGACTGCTGGTATACTTTTGTAAACCGTCCCCAATATTCACTTGCAGACTGGGATGACTATGGAGCCCGACACTGTGTGGCTATGCATCTGGCTATTGATGACAATGGGTTTTTGCCTGTAGTTCTTTGGTTAGTTGCATGGTTAGACGGTTAGACAGCGCGGTATTGGAAAAAGACGGCGATTTGAGCCTTCGCGGCCTCCGCGTTGCTGGTGATTGGAGATGGTGTTCTTGGGATGAACCTTTGGAATTTCGGAAGATGGTCAAACGGGGGTGCAACTAAAACATCCACACTACGTGCATGCCAATAGAAAGCCTCCCTACCGGTAGCTCAAGACACTGCATTGAGAAGAAAGGAGAACTTGAGCTCTATCTCGTTCTACTGTACTTGCTCGTGGAGTACTGAAAAGGTGAATCCAAAGAATGCAAATTTAAGGGGTTCGAGTGTGTGCATTAAATATTGTCATGTAACTGCTCAATTAGTGCCCCCCCCAAACAGGAGTGTTGCCGTCGTTGGAACATGATTGGCGGAAGCTCGATGCTGACATTGTTAGATTGTCATTGTAGCATTTCGACCTGTATTTAGAAGCATCATTGGAGCATTAGTGAATCACACTCAACCAAACATCTGAGGGCCATGGCTGTCGATCGATGAACCAACTTCTTTTTGCTTTAGATGAACTATTGGATGTCGCTCATGGGCAACAAGATTTCAGATCTGCATCCAAAATTCTTTAAAATACCAATCCAATGATGCCCTGATAATAATCCCAATGATGCTCTAACATACTCTATCAAAATGGAATAGCAGACCAGGTAGATTCCATATCTTTAGGGGGGTCAACTGTAGTCTACAGGAAATTTTTAGAAACCACACTGTTTGCGTTCTTTCTGACCGTAGAAAGTGGGACTCACTAAATCCATTTTCGTGCACCTCCTTTGTGCCTGTTAAAATGATTGAACACGTCAGTGGCACCTTGAGGAATTTCGTGTTTAACAACTATGACCACACTATGACCAGAGTCACAAGAAAACACGAAAACCAGAGATGAAAATATGTTCCGGAAAACCGAAATGTCATGAACTGGGCTGCTAGAACATGAGTACCGGTACATGTTGTACTAGCACAGTACGCTAGCTCTAGAACCGGTACCGGTAGCGGTCTATCTGACCCAACCACCAACCATCCCACATCCCATAGCTATCCCATACTCTAGCTAGAGTACCACAGCCCCGGTGGTACGTCGCTGAGAGCCAAAGAGGCTACTAGTATCTCCACATTGTACGGTAATAGCTTTGGTTGGTGAGCACATACATGATCTACAATCGTTTCGCACCAAGAAGCTCGCTGTCAGATGCTTCAAGGTCTGGCAATGTAGATCGGATTAAAATTGTTGTTTTAGAGGCTGTTCCTTGCACATTGCTCCGCCACCTCGAATTGCAGTAACGGTTCAATACAATGTTGCTGCAGGCTTCGGGCTGCAGGCTATGGGCTACATGTAGCTAGTAGCCAGCTACATCTACTCTAGCTACTAGTAGCCAACCCTGTTTATGAGATACTAGCTGGAGTAGATGACCGATTCTCGCCGAGTCAGAGTCGAGTCTGGGCCTTCTTGTGTTGTACATGTAGTAGCGGGTCGGGGCCGTCAGAAAGCAACACTGCTTCGATTGTTCTCCACGACTTTCAGCTAGTCAGGACCAAGGAGGAGGCTTGCGTCCAACCAGCTACGGTATCCTTTAGTTCAACCCAGGATCAAGCAAGAGATCGACCAGCAGTCAGCGAAACTCGAACTTTCCGAGGCGCCCGTCTAAATCGGCTGGAGCTATCTAAACCACAAACGACAACACTCTTGCTCAAACGTAGTTTTGCCAGAACTAGATAACACAAATAGAATCTGCTTCATGAAACTTTCGTGCTGATTGATGAATTGCTTGGAAGAAGAAGGTCTTGGCATCGACCGAGCGAGGGATTGAATTGCCTTGTTCTTCACGACGAGAAGGTTGCCTATAGAATATGAGGGAAACTGCACCGATGCCTTGTCGTTAATGAGCCACACTGTAGTTTGGCTGTAAAGCAACTGCTTCAAGTTTGCTCAAAGTTGAATTGGCGAATTCACACTGTCTAGCTAGGAGCTGGCTAGTCGTCAAGGTACTCCTACTTTTCGATTTTTCTTCATAGTTGCTTCACTTGCCAGCTGCTAGACCAGGCAGCAACAAAGGAATGTTGCCGAACATCAAAGCAAGCCAAAAGGCTTTTTCTCCTTTGAAATCTAGGTGAAGATGATGGCGTGGGGGGAGAAAAGACTCTGGGCCAACGCAGCCTGTAAATGCTCATCACCAATGCATGGGGTAATGTAGCTCCATGTGGATGCAAACCGCGGGGATGCTGTGTTGCAAACTCGGTTGATGCAACTGTCCCGAGCATGAAAGCCTGCTCAAGAAGGTGCTGGAACATGAACGCGTGAAGGGCTTTTTGTACCTACGACTTTTATCTTGCTGAACCTGATGAGACTCGGAAGTGTGCGGGGCAGGATTGGATGAGCTATTGCATGGCTGCCTGACACAGGAGTACATGACATCGTAACTAGTTAAAAGACTACTAGTATCCAAGTTGAAACTCGGCTAGCTAGCTAGGTGCCTTTGTCAACTCCTCGTGGCTTGCCGACTACAAGAAAAAACCAACGAAATTGCTTCTATTGCGGACCTGAGCCTCTGATACGAGGATGTGATACGGTACGGTGGATGCTGCGAGGGATAGGGGGCGACATCGCTACAAAGCGCCGTACCGGTCGTAGGAGGCAGATCAGCTCTTGCTTAGCTAATTCAGGAAGTGGCTGGCTGGAAATCTCCTTTTGACTACACTAGCTAGCTACCGTAGCTTAGGAAACCCCTGGCCAATTCGGGCTAGCTACCAGTAGCGAATGCATGGATAACCACATCATCCAGAGAAGGAGATGCAAGTACCCAGGAAAAAGCACTCCACGCAATTTCGTTCTACAGTTACTCTCCCGAGTTTGCTTTGCTTCACTGGTGGCCAACCAACTTCACTGTGCCCCCTCCCAAGGCTTAGCACCGAATCGAGTCATCTCCAGCTTTCCACGAAATATTGGTTGTGCAGCAGAAGGAAGGAAAACCGTCTCGTGTTCGTGTAGGGCATCCTCGTCGGCGCAGCACAAGGCAGGAAACGAGGCTGTCCCCCAAGGACCGATGCACGTTCGTCAGCGGAAGGAAAGGAGACACGGAACTGAGCCTCTAGCTAGCTGGCAAGCTATTTTAAATAGGAAGACAACGCAATTGCTCTATATTTTATTTTAATTAAAGTAGTGTTTTACATGGGCTTCTACAACAGGTACAATCGTAGATAGCAAAAAGAAGAACAGTTTTCTTGGGGGGAAAGGTAGAAAAGCTCGTCGGCCAAGCGGAGAGCTCTTGCGGCATGTGGACCTTCAACCAGTGCTGGTGTCTTTTTCGTTTCGTCTTGCTGCTCATGTCGGCAGACGAATTAAATTCCGTTCCGCGCCTCTACTTCTAGCTCGTTGCTCCCTTTATCCAAAACATTATGTTCTCGTCCCAAATCCAAAACGACCTCGTGGTTTTCTCTTAATCTTCGGCACCACTACTCGAAGGGCTACTGTTATTACCATCTTCCTTGTGCCCGCTGCTCTTGCTCATCAGACTACTCGACCCCTTCTTTTTCATGGAAGGCCGTTGCAGCGACTTGCCCAGCTTGCGGCCGATACTGCCGCTCTTTTTCCCGCTCAAATTATTCCGAGCCGAATTGGCCGGAAAGAGCTGCGTCTTGGGAGACGACTTGGCAGCGGGTGCCACGTCAAAGGTCGTCGAATTGGATTCTTCCGTCATTTCCGTATTATCATCGTCCATTATTACCTTCATGTCGTCAAAGGCGTCAATGGCAGCGGGCATGTCATCATCGTAGACAGCCGGAAGATTGAGCTTGCTGTTGCTGCCGCCAAATCCACTAATCCATCCGCCCACTTTGACCCCCTTCCAGCCTTCCACGGCGACAGGAGAGTCAGGAGCAGCGGGAGGAAACGGAATGGGAGGCAACGATTTGGCCTTGGCCTCCGGAAGTATCCTCGGATTGTCCACCACAATCTCGACACTCGCCTTGTCCGACTTGGCCTTTAAACTGTTCACCTTGCTCTTCTCCATAAACAGGAGACGCGTCATGAAGAAATTCAGAGGAGGGCCCATGGTTGCTTTGCTGTGCTTTGCTTTGTTCTAACTACTAGTAGTGGTTTGCTTTGGTGGTGGGGGTTGCTTCGCTTGCTTGATAGTTGACACAACAGTCGTGCACTTACTTGTGTTCGTTGAGTATTTATTTGTGCAAAGCTTGGGAGCCGCTCTAATTCTGGTGGTGTTTGTGTGTTTTGTTCGGTTGCGCCGTTGGTTTGCTGTCCTTTTGTGCCTGATATTTTACTTATGACCTGGTTGACTCAACGACTAGGCTTCCATTCCAAGACCAGCTTTATTTAACAAGCTATTTCCCAGAAATGTCGAGAATGACCTTGGTGAATTTTGCCCTCACACACACAGTGTTTTACATCTACACTGGCTTAATCTTTGTTGACCCACTTCGCAACGAGGTCTCGGTTACGATGTACCGGACCTGGTACCGGTATCTATTTCGTCCTGCTCCATATACACAAACCAACCAACCATGAAAGCCTCTATTCCTCGAACGACGACCTCGGCAGAATCATCTGCTGCATTACGGCAACTATTTGGATGGATCGAAGCACGCTATGGTGGATTGCCCATGGACACTGGATCGGCGGCCGAAGTGATCACGGCCGATTCCTTACAACCAACCGATCTGTCTCGGTTGTTTCGGCATGACGCCACGGCGATTCATATCCCCCAATTCTATCCCACAGAGGCGGCAGCGGCATTCGGAAAAAGTTTGGCCAAAGAAGCGCAGCGAGGAAACGGCATGAATTGGAAAGTCTCCACATCCAGAGGATTGGAAAGCAGCGATGTCACGACTATGGGCGAACACGTCCCTTACAATGTCGCCACTGCATCCAACGACACGGAAGCCTACTTTGACGGGGTCCGTCGAGAATTTCAGCAACGACGGCGGAAACATTCGTCTGTAATGCCCACGCTTTGGCCACTCGATCATTTGCGGTTGGAACTGGATGAAGCTTGGACGCAAGGGGCCGGTCTGGCACGAGAGAGTCAGGGACAAAAGCGTCCCTTTGGAGGTGGTCTCCCCAGAGTCATGATGGGTCCCACGCGATGGAGAAAAGGATTTGTTCATGTCGATGAAATGGGGCCACTCAATCCACATCAAGGTCTTTTTAGTGCCAACATTTACCTCCAGCTACCCAGTGATAGCAGCGACCGAAAGCAACGGGCTCTGGAAATTTGGCCTCTGGGGATTCGAAATCGATGGGATTGGTACCGGGTGAGTTCAGTCAGCAAATGCAAAAAGCAACCATTTTTGGTGCATTGCAGTCATCTTTCTTCAGTTTATTTGGAAGCTCATGCCTTTGATTCCAACATTCCAACTTTCTTGTTCAACAGAACGCACTTCTCTTGTCGGGCCTTTCCTCTCAAGATCCTGAAATGCAGGTGATGCTTCGTGCCAAAATGGGAGAACCCAAGTCAGTGGATGTAGAACCAGGTGATTTGGTGTTGATATGTACGCAACGGCCCCATGCCGCAGTAGGGTTTCAGCAAGGGACTCGAGTGTCCTTACAATGCTTTCTCCAATACGATGGCCCGGACAAGAGGCTGCTGATTGACACATAACGTTGGCTTGGCTTGGTTTGGCTGGCGATCGATTTGCTTGTACTGTATGGTAGGTGGCGAGTAAAGGTTGCAACATTGGTTTGAGGATTGAGGAGGAATTCAGTTTCCTCGCATCAACATTACAATCAGCGGACGCGATCGCGGATCACTTCAACAATGCCACTAAATGTACTTCGGTATGAAACCTACATGTATCTAGCTAGCGACAACACAAGAATCAGGTGAACATGCACTGGAATGATTGAATCATTCGTACTCTACCGGTACCGGTAGCTTTGCTAGCTAGAAGCCCGACGTTTCCAGCAAAACTGCCGACGGTTCCTCTCATTCGTACCGGTACACCATCTCTTGCGTCGACCTGCCGCTATCCTGCCCGATGGCCTCACCAAACAAACTTGCACTCAACGTCTGTACCACAGACTCGACTCATGTATCAACCACATGGAGCCATTTTGCCATCGTCGCACGAAATACGGTACCTAACTACTAGTAGCTCCCTATCTACAGTCTAATATCAACATTATTATTTCGTCTCCGGGAGACGATTTGCTTTTAGGGGTAAGGGTACCGATGGGGAGTGGAGGTTTGAATTATACCCCGCGTGCATTACTTAGAGGCCTCTGTAGAAGTCTACGTATTTGACTAGTATTGTATTGACGGGATACAGTCAACGCATGTACATGCACATGAAAGTCGCCTTGCGTTCTTCACATTTTTCGCATGAATGAGGGATCTGAATGAGCTCGAGCGAGGAAGTGGTTTCGGTTTCGGTTTCGGAGCGAAGCAAAAAGAAAGGGATGAGCGCGCGGAGCGCGCGAATACTGTTTCAGGTGTTGGTAATAAAAGATTTATGGAAACGGAGACGACCCAAGGGGGCATATGAATTATTATTACGTTGGTGGTGGCAGTGGCTAACGCAGATCTGGAACCGTCAAAGTGGAGCATCCACATACCCTGGACTGCCACAAGGACTACCTGGTACGAACCAAGATGTATGTTTGACCATGAACATCACTTTGGGCAGAGAAGTCATGTCATTCTACATTGATTGGTGTGGGAGAGCAGGAGTATGAAGGGTTTGTTGTTCTGATGGATCCAAACAAGGAGAAACAGTCGGTCATCAAGCCTACCAAAAGATCGCTTGTGAAAGCCATGCTATTGGTCATGATGGCACTCTGTGGATTCGATTTGTCTGCTCCCAGTGGCTGAGGTTTGAGAAACCACGAGGCGATGATTCGCCGGTGTCTTCGGTCGCAGTAAAAAGATGCCATGGTGGCAGCAGCACCAAACCCTCAAGAAGAGCTGCTACAACCGAAGAGTATCTTGTTCCAAGACGAATGGCAAGCCACTGGAAGCAGTGACCAGGGAAAAGAGGCTGCAAGACGATTTGTTGAAGACTATAGGTCACAAGACAGCGCTGCAGAAAATTCGCGTCAATTACAAGTACCTGGTACTCTTCTCAGTCACAAAACAAGAATCTATTCATCAAAACAGCGGGAAGCAAAAGAAGAGAAAGCCAACACAGAGATGGAGGCAATGGTAGCTTTGACATTGTGGATCGACTCAAGTCCAACACGCAAACCATCAAATTTGTGACAATGGGTTTGACAGCCTGTTGGAACATCCCAATCAACCCGATCACCCAAATGAGCCAGGAAGTGTCCTCAACTTTTCGGATTTCCAAAGCTGGCTCGCCGGCGCTTTCCGTCAACTCTAGAGCCTTGGCGGGCTGTCGTCCCAATGGATACCGTATCCATGTTGTGCTTATCCTGGTAATCCAAAAGGATCCTGTCCTCAAGATGATTTATTTGATGTGTCCTGGCGTAACGAGGTGCAGCGGTCACTATCCCTCCTTTGAGGGCATCGAACCCATCATTGTCAGGTTCCGTGAGCTTGCTTGCTTTCACCTTCTTTGACTCTCTGCCTCATCATCCAGCGGTGATATTGGGGGCAGCTTGGTTTGAAATTGTGGAGCTACCCGTGCTGCCAAGGCTCTTACTATGAAACCCCGCCCTTTTCCTTGCTGACCCCAACCCGAAGGACGGTTGCGGATGACGGTCTTTTGGTCAACAGCAACAAGGCGCATTCCATCTTTTAAAAGGCGAAAACATTATTTGTCCAGCGCAAAGGAGGGCCTGGTCCAAGCCTACAATTCACACAAGATTATGAGCTGTACGAGTTTTTGCAGCAGCTATTCTGTGCTCGAGTGGAGGTTGTGCCGGGATTGATTGATTCAAGATGCAAAAGCACAACATATTGCTGCCGCCGACATTCGTTTTGTCAAGAAAAGATCTTGAACGGAGGAGGAAACGGAACGAGCAAGATCACCGTTGCAGATCTTTGCCCTTGGCGAGGCAGCGACACCGAAGCTTACGGAGCGACTAGCTGGCTGGTGCTAGCTAGTATGCAAGAGGAAAACAAAGATGCCATCCGAAAATGCAATCATCAACATGTTACTGCCGAGGTAGCTACAGAGGTGATTCTAACGGAGTGGCAACCTTTGGTTTGGTGGTTAGCCAGAAGCGACTGAACTTTCTTTCCTCCTTCTCTCCGATTTGCTACCCTTCTTTAGCAACACGGCTGCCTAAGGGCTACAGCATCAACAGAAAAGAATCGTGAAGGCTTCTCATGGTCCTCTTCCCTTCCACAGAAGCAGTTTGCTTGCCCAACAGAATCCGATGCTACCCCCCACATGACCCAACCATCAATCATTACTCCCGCAAATGGCGACAATTGAAGCGACAAAAAGCGAGCAACGCTGCAACCACTATGCATAAAGGAAATGCTTCTGCACGGCTTCGCATCGTCTTCTACTCTGATAGAAATTCCGCCCTCACAGATGCTCAATTGATCGTCGGATTCTGGTCAAGCTTAGATTCAGGGGCTGTAGCTGGGCTTTGCATTTGCTTGCAGGATGCAGCTTGCACACTGCAACCACTGACATCTGCAGTTTATCTGCCAGATAAGGACCTTTAATAAATTTGCTGTACCACCACACTTCTTTTCTTTGGCGACATCTGGCCCACCGGACGGGAAGAGCTGGGGCTGCAATCAAGATGAGAAGCTGTACTTCAAATCTATCTCGCCAAACCGAAGTGCGAAAGTCTCCGCAGCAGTTCCCAGCCAGAAGCATTTCACGGACTGCTGAGATGTGGGGCTTCTTTGGATCTGTTCGCAATGATGGGGATGAAGTTCCAACAGAAGTTGGAGAACGAAGCGCACGCCAAAGGGGCTAGC
>CAICTM010002020.1:0-19348 GCA_903772945.1 Seminavis robusta
CATGGCAAAGGTGTTGGCTGAGTTTGAGTTGGCCTCGCCTGATCCGGTTAGGCACCTCGCCTTTGAAACCGACATGCTCAGAACCGTACTGTACCGGTACCGGTACGTGTACCGGTGCTAATGTTAGCAGTGTCTCCCACCGGTGCTATGGTACCAGTACCGGTACCTTATAACATAAGCGACCGGTTGTATCATCAAGTGAGAGTTTCCTCGGCTTGGGTTGCATAGAAATTGCAACCAGAAGGAGTTTGGAGGCCAGACCTTCATCTGGGCACACATCATAGTATCCTAAGCTGTTGTTGTACTGGTACTAGTATGTGCTCGGATGAGATTGTGGCAGTCAATCCGAGTCGTCATCTCGTTTGTTCAGCTCATTCCTCGGTTCCTCCACCTGGGGTTGGAGGTTGATGCGACCATTTTTTCATTTTTCGATTTTCATTTTTTTAATCGGAAGTAGTCGTCAAAAGTGTGACTGAAATTCATTTTTACATAAACAATTACAAAATGTGTGCTTTCTACCTAGCTAGACTACCTGTACCACCTTCTCATTACGGCACTAGCTAGAGCAAGCTAAGGCAGGGGAATAGATATGAATAGTAATAATGTTTGCTTCTGCTACTCATGCTGAGAAGATATACGTGGTAGGCTTGGATTGATTGCCATGTTGGGAGTAACGCTATCTCTCGCTATCACGTAACATAACACACAATCCTGGATTCATGGATCCAATGCTCGTGTTCAATCATGTGCCGCAAAATTTCGCTGCAACGTCTCGGTTGGCACAATCCGACGAGTGAGTAGCTAGACTCTACCGGACATACTTGCTGGTACGTTCACAGCATAAGAAGAAAAAGATCTGACGACGGGTATCATCACGACATAATGGGTGCGTCCTAATTAATAGTGGTCAGAATTACCGAATAGTGCAATGCATGGAAGTAGTTATTCATTTATGAATTTCATTTGCCCTTATCTCCTTTAACGATTATTTGTTTTGTTGCTGGCTGTTGCTTCTGTTCCTAGTATTTCCCTGCTACCATACCATATGATAGCTACTGGCAAACTACCGTGACTGGTCTAGACACCAAAGCTGGCAGAGCGGAGAGACAGCATGGCATCAATGGCAGTTTCTTCCTTGGTGGGAGAGCGATCGGGGACACTGCCAAGCACAGCGACGTCAGGCTCCACAATTGGTTTGTCCGCCGCCATGGAGGGAGAAACGGTCGGGACGGGCAATTCAAAGTCTTCGTTGTTCTTCACAAAGAGTTTCTCAGGCTTTACGTAGAGAGGAGGCATGGGGATACCTTCAAAGGGCTTTGGGGCAGCTGGGCAAGAACCATCATCAAAAGAGACGACAGAACCAATCGAGTGGGTCCTGGACACAGGAGGCTCCGTCACAAAGAGTGGAACAATGGCGTGGGATGAATAGTGGGCGCTAGGGTGGTGTCGATGGTGGTGGCGGTGATGATGGTGATGAGGGGGTGGGGGCAGGAGGTGGGTGAGGGTGGTGATAACGTGCATGTTTTGGTGGGATCGAGGATGGTGATGAATGTGGTGGGGCAAGGGAGCCTGGCGAGGACGGTGAGGGCGGTGCGCCTGATGAGGCCGCTGATGGTGATGCGCCAGATGAGGCTTGTGGTGGGGGACTGAGTGCCGAACATGGGAAGATTGGCGTGGAAAGGTATGAGAGGTATGAGTGGGGACAGCATGGTTTCGAGGAACAATAATGGGCCTTCGAGCTTGAGCGGGAACATGGGCAGCACCCTTGACCTCCTGCTGCTCTCGTTGCTTCTTGCAATTGTCAACTCCTTCTTTCGAGCACGGCAACGCTGCTGGCGAAGTCGAGCAGCCAAGCGTTTCCTCATCAAGCGCTCCGTGGGGCTAATCGCAGTCTTCGAATCAGATACCATGTTTGTTCAACCTGTTCCACAAAAGAGACGAAATACAATAACAACACTCGGAATAATAGTATCAGCTAGCTAGTACAGGCTTTCTTTGTCGATCCAAAAAGTGTGACTGTCTTCTTGAGAATTGGAAATTTGTGTCACGTCTTGGCTGTGTGGTGCTTTTCCTTTTCATCTGTGGGAGTGTGGGTTGGGTTGGCTTGGGAAATCGGCGAAGAGATTTCATGACTGTTGTAAGGCTCCCAGCTTTCAGTTAGTCTCGGTGAGTTCAGTGAGTGAGTTCACGGTATTTAGTAAAGAGCATCGGTGTAGGTGTGACAGCCAGCGTGTGCTAAGCTGATTTACTTAGAAAGTCTTGGCTTTGCGGTCCCGATACTTAGAACAAATTTCAATAATTTCTTTGTCTTGTCAACCGTATCAAACCGCCATCAAACCGCCCGTTTATTAGCGCACCCGCGAGGAAACTGAGGGCACCGGTACCGCTACCGGTACCCATGAGAGCTACTAGTAGCTACCGGTGGTTGGCTGCGCCTAGATAACGAAAATTTAATGGCGAAGGGTCAGCATCATCTCATAACGTCAATAACAACTCAACAACACCAGGGGGTTTTCCATCATCATCAACGCAAACGAAGTGAGTTCCAGCTTGTGGGAGTCAAATTGGACGGGGTATCCACGGTACAACTTATGCACATCATAGGAAGATTCAATCCCACGTGATAGACACATTAGCCTTCTTGAGTTTACGAGTCAGTGATACACCGTACGAGTCAGAGTCGAGTCAGTGATACCGGTAGCATTTGCACCTCCACGGCTGGCTACATGCGGGATCCGCACACTCTGTGCCAGTCTGTCACTGCAGGAACCAACTTCTCATCAGTTGCCTCTTCTTCCCTTTGGATGTGGGTTTCCCATACAACAAATGTATCTCCATAGCTGGCCAGCAGTGACCTGCAGCAAAGCGAGCTTTGATAAGGACTATCACTTGTACGCTGTACAATTATCTCAAGTCTACGGAGTCCATGGGCCTGTTTCTTGTCGTCATTGCCGGTACGGTACTGGTACCATCCTTTGGTTATCATCTTGCATCGGGATGACCGAGCACATCGTGCTTACCGTATGGCAGGTAGGTACCGCCACTGTTTCAAGGGACCGGTGCACCATGGTGCTCAAGCAGCGAGAGTGACTGTTTTCTAACAAATTAACTTTTACAGCTATGCGGGCTGATAGATTCCCTGTTTTGAGGGTATTAGTCTGCATTCACAACACGTTGTTGAATTTTGCTTGAATCTCCCCTCCATCCCAACCTTACTCTACCCCTTTTGCTTCATTCTCATGGACTGTACTTTTATAGAATCTCTATAAATTTACTAGCCCTGTTTGACTTGCTCAAACAAGAAATCAATATCACCCATGTTGATAAGCAAAAGCACTGATGGACTCCGCGAGAGTAACACGGTCAGCACTTCGGTGTAGACAATGTGGCGAAGAGCTGCGTCGAGAAATATTCCATCTTGATGCCCATCTGTGCACTTTGAATGGGCCCCCCTTTCCAAACCAACACCCCCCCACAAGCCTCTTGGCTGCTGTGGTTTCCCCCACCCACAACAATCTTAGCCACGCTGCTGTGGTTTTCCAAGCGGTGGTGCGGGCATCGCACAAAAGTACCAACCCATGCCGATATAGTTTCAATACCTTCTCCTGCCTGCCAAAAGTGATGCCTTCTTCTTGCGCCATATCATACCTTTTATTAACTAGAACACCTTTGCCACTTGGAGATTCCAATCGCTTGCAAACCATTGCATGAGTGGATTGGTGGACAATAGGAATCGAATCAAAACCCAAGACTCTGCTTCTGCTCCTCTGAACGGTGATAGCATATTTGTTCGGATCTGCAAACCAAGGGAGGCTCCAAAACAAATATCTCGAATGTGATTCTCCGCGCCAACACAATGCGTTTTGTTTTTTTGGCTGAAGATATGAAACGTTCACAAGTGCCCATCAGGACGTAGATTCTGGTCTTGGGGCACTGAGGTGTTCTAGCTAGGTCCTATAGCTTTTCCCTTGTGGGCAAGGGGATGGAGCCGCAGCCATCATCATTGTAACGATTGACTCCGTATGTGGCGCATACAGCATCTGATGACTGTACCGTGATCTGATGACTGTACCGTACATGTTCTTTATTCGTGGAAGTGCTGATTGAATTCATTCTGGTGTCCTTGTGTCCTTTTCGGTTCTGCGTTGTGGAAGGCATCCGCCAGCCAAGGTAAGTAAGAACGAGAAAGTAAGAAACACGAAAAATGACCCCGAATTTTTAAATTCTCCAAGGAGATTAGTTAATTGCACATGTAGTTTTCTAAAGAATAAACACTTCTCTCTAAAATTAGAATATTTAATTTTTACCGATCTTTCTGAACTCCTCGCTTCGCTCTGGCTCTCTGGATCCGAGGTACCGCCACAGCGCACGACTTGCTTGGATGTGTACCAGGTATCGAGTAAGCCCACAGCAAACAGTGCGCGGCCAGAAGTAGGCACCATGAGCGATATCAGGTATGCACCTCCCGCTGGCAGTGATTTGGTCGTCATCAAGGAGCTCCTGGAAAGCTGTCAGCTGCCAACAAAAGATCTGACAGAATCCCACTTGACAAGCTTTCTCGTGGCTACTACCAATGACAATGGCATCATCGGCGTTGTTGGTCTTGAGGTATTTCCTCCATCGCCCCACGCCTTGCTGCGATCATTGGCAGTCAAGGACTCACATCGAGGTCAAGGAATTGCAACAGCCCTCTACAATCAAATGGAAAAAGTTGCTCGAGAAACTCATGGAATAAAGCATTTATACCTGCTGACCACTACTGCCGCTGACTACTTCCGCAGCAGACAAGGCTTTCAACGCGTAGAGAGGAAAGCTGCGCCGAATGTTATTCAAGCCACAGCAGAATTCAGTGCCATTTGTCCATGTTCGGCCGTATGCCTAAGAAAGGACTTGTCGTAGGTACCGTAGCTATTGGATACTAGTACCCGCATTGTGTGAAGCAAGCAATATGCGAAATTGTAGAAAGCTCAGAAAACTAACAATGAGCTAGAGCTACGAGCTAGACTGAGAAGAGAAGCTACAGAACGTAGGGACCTGGCTACAAGGCTAGAATATGTCCAACGGATTAGCGATTGGATGTCTAATCCCCCAGCCCAAAAATCTTATCTCTCTGTCGAGGCCATAGCAAACGGGCAAAAGTAGCTGCCTCGCTAGCTAGAGCTGCGAGTTGGTGTGGCAGCTCTCCAGTGATGGCACTGGTGTAACCCTGCCAGTGCAGATCTTCTTTGGGGACCTGGGCGTTGCAGGGCCAGTGAAATCTTCAATCGCTCGGGTCACAATGTCCAGCAACTCACACGTGCCATCAAGGTGCGAGCAAAGGTCGTGCTCCCTCGTGTTGTGGGCTATCAAGTCCACCCCTTGAATTTTCGGAAGAAGCTCAACATTGACGCGTTGTTGCTTCCAGAGGCTGGCATAGTGAACACAAATATACGCCTCGGTTGAACTCACTGCGCGAACCAAGTCATCTTGAAAGTCAAACTTGACTTTCGCCGGGATATCCGTACGTCTGACGAGTTCTTTGCAATTTGGAATGTCCACGTGAGGCGCAAACGCCAAAACTTCGTTGGCCAGGCTTGAGAACCTCAATGCAGCTGATGCGCCGAACGAGCATCCCAAGAACATCGAAGATTGATAGTCCTGAATGCACGCCTCAAGCTCCGAGAGAAAGTAATCACAACCATTCCAGCCCCCATTTGGGTCCTGACAAAAGCAGGAAACATTTGGATCCAATACTAGGAGGACATCAAGAATGAGGTCGCCCGAAGCATTTTGAACTATTGATGTCCAGTCTGGGTTTGTGTGCAAGTCAGTGAATACCACAATGACACTTCGGGCAGCTTGTTCCTCCGGCGAAGTTGCACAGCCGGGCAAAAAGTGGAATCTGCTGCCATGTCGAGCATACCACCAAAGCGCAAAAACTTCTTCCAATCTCGCAACAGAGACGCCCATACTACCGAGCGGTCTTCGTGCAGCATGTGCCTTGAGCATTGCCAACATGACAGCAATTCCATTTTCGTCAGCTGTGAAGCCAAGCTTTGAAAGAAGGATGGCTTCCTCCATCAAGATGGTGCATGTAAGCCCCCGCAGCGCCATGGCGTCGCCAGTATCAGGGTCGACGGCAATGTCATCCGGTAGTTCATCCATGCCTTGCTCTTGTTGTCGTTTCCGACTCCGTTCGAGCCTCGAAGCTCTTCTCTCATAGGCTCGCTGTGAGAAGCTGAACACAAATTCACGGGACATGGTTTCCTTGTCTCCCACGGACAGTCTGCAAAAGTGGAGTATTGCGGCAATGTTGGCTGTGGCCGATGCTTTTATGCCAGCGTCATCTGAAAGGAGCCCTTCCAGTAGCAGCAAGTCGAATCGGTCGGTGAAGAACTTGTGGCCGTAGGAATCGCTCACTGAAACCAAGTGTGCAGAAGAAACTCCCGTCACAAGCTGTCGCAGCCGACTCATCAACAGGAGTTTCGAATGTACCTCAATGGCTTCGTTGGATGACTTGTTCATGTGAAAATACCCCTGCTGTTGGACCCGAAACCATTTCTTCGTATACGTGAAGTACATGAGTGGCTTAATCTCATCAGAACTGTTTCGGAGGGCTCTTTGGAGCAGTCTGTTGTCCAGCACGACGACCGTCCCAGCCAGGAAGTAGGCCCGCAGCCCTTTGTGGTGCTGCGCAGATGGAGGTTGTTGGGCCGTATGAGTATTGTCCAGAGCCAGTTCGTCGTGACTGTTGTCATTGTGAGTTCCCGGAATAAACTCAATGATACCACTTGAATCCACAATATCCACCAACGGTATCAAAACTGTGAATGAATAGGCATCATGCTGATTGTCGTGAAATAGGGAAGACCCCTCGCGGTGCCACCCAGGCAAGGAAGAATCCTCTTTCTTGTACGGAAAGCAGTGCAATACACCACCTCGATCCAGACTGAAATCATGGTTGTCGCCTTGATTGAATAGCAGCAATGGGAGTTCATCTTGGAGATGGCGGCTAAGCTTTGCAATAGGCGAATCTGCATCCTCGAGTATTCTGAACTGATTTTCCAATCGTCTCCCGGGAATCCGCCTAGCATCCCAAAGCTCAAAAAGTTCACCGCTTTCAAGTTCCAAGCCTCTCGGCTCCAATTGTTCTTCTACCAACGCATCGAGAGCTTCTTGTGCCTGCGTCTTGTACGCTTCGAGATCGGTCATCATGTCCAAAAGCGCAACAATGCCATGTTTTCGAAAGGTAGACATGACCAATTCCGAATTAGGTGCGCCCTTGACGGTCAAGCTGTCCACGGTAAGTGGTCCTTGGACGGATGTCTTGGTACAAACTGAGATTTCGTCATCCATGGCGCGATTCGGTGGGTGGTCGTCGACTGCATCGTGAAACCTATCTTCCGGCACTTCCTCCTGTTGTTTCTTGGTAGCTTTCGCCTGGTCTTCCTCCACTGCGCTCATGGCTGTTCCTGGTGGATCTGAAGAAGCATTCGTCTGCTCATCCTCTTCTTTCTTGCTGTTGCTGCTGATGCTGTTGGCTGTCAAGGGTGTGGTGTCTGTGGTTGCGGACAAGGAAGAAGATTGATCTTGACTCTCACTGCGACTGTCCACAGTACCATTCATGAGCACTTCGCCCGCCTTCTGCAGTGCTGGCTGAAGTGCTGATATGCTCACGTTGCTGTCCGAAATGAGTTTGGATATCCTTCCTAGATTCTTGGTCTGTTTCCAATAGTCCAGTAGCTGTTGGGATTTGGAACGAATAGACGAAGTGCACCCTTCACTCGCTGCTTTTCGCAGCAACGGGACCATTCGCGTGGTTGTCTTTTTGAAGGCCGAGGGAGACGGACTGGGCCATTGGATTCGGAGCAAATGCAAGGCATCCAAGGCGATTTCTTCGCGCGAGACGTAAAAAGCCGAGTTTTCAAGTCTCCTGGCTTGTGTTTGTAGATCAAATACTTCCAACACACGTCGAAACTTTCTTCCATAAATGCCTTCTCGGGTCCGACACAGCTCGACGAGAATGAATTGATACCTCGGGACATACATGAGCCCCGCCGAACTGTGTTCTTCCATTTGGAACATTTCGAGTGCATTGGGTTGCAAGAGTGTCTTTAGATGCGGGTCATCGTTGGTTATTTTGAGGACTCCGCCGTCTTCTTCCTCTCCTTCCATTTGTTGGAGAAAGGCTTTCCAAGCTGGTTCATCGGAAAAGCTCTTGTCACTGACGGTATGGATCGAAAAGTCTGGGAAGTCTGCTCGGAAAAGTTCGTAGAGTTTGGCGTCCTTTTCGGCACTGGAAGTCAGTACCACTCGTTTGGTGTAATAGGAAGAATCGTTATTGCTGCTCGAGTCACAGTCGGTGGCTTCTTCGGTGGTACCTTCTTGTCCCTCTTGATCTTGTCCATCCTCATGATTATTATTGTCCACGAGATCCGAAAGATCCCTCCACAAGGGATCCAGTGCTTGACCGTCCTTTCTCGCGGCGGAACACAGCTTGTTGAAAAACTCAATGGCAAACTTGGCGGACCCTCCCGCGTCTTCCAACAGCTTTCGGTCTTTGGCCATCTTTTCCTTGTTCTTTGAGAAAAAACACGGTACTAAGTCTAATAGCTTTACTAATGCTGGAAGGGGGCAGCCAGAATGCAATAACAAGGAGTAGAATGCTGTAGACTGTAGACACAGGGAGCTAGCTAGATAGTGATGATCAATACAATGCAAGGGTATCGCAAGGCAACAGCCAATGGGATGGAGGCATTGAGACATTGTGGCATTGAAGGTTGCAAAAGGTGGAGATTGTGTTCAAAATAAATAAATAAGTAGTTCGTGACATGCATGACGTTGGGTTTGATTGAATGACGTGGATGACGGCTTCCCCCTCATTATTTTTTTGTCTGGAGATGCACGAAGCCTCATACCGATACCACCGACTCAGGTTGAATTGTTGCCAATAGCAACCATGAGATTAATCTGTCCGTGGGCCACCCTGTTTTGTGCGGTTGCTGGTTGGAATCATGCGTCGTCGTCAATGGCGGCCAATGCCTTGTCTGCCATCACCGTGACGACTCGAACCACTATACCGGATCAATCACCCAAAGATGTTCAAGATTTCTTGGCGTCTCCCGGGAATTGGCCCAAGATTGTGTCCACGTCCATGGGAGTCGAGTCTGAGCAAAATGATGTGGACAAGCCATTGCCGGTGGGGGGAACAGTGGATGAACTCTTTGGATTGCCACCCATACTGCCACTCTATGTTTCTTGGACATGCACCAAAAATAATAATTACAGACCACCATCATCATCTGCCAATACAAAGCAACAACAAAACGCTCTGGGACGCTTGGAGTTCTTTTCTACCAAAGGACTACAAGGTGTCGCAGAAAATTGCGAAATGGTATTTGACATACAGCAGCAGCAACTACAACAGCAATCATCCTCCTCCGGCACTAATGTGGTTCTAAACATGAAATATGATCCAGTGTCCTTCTTGGCCGTACTGGCGGTACCCATTTTGACACTCGACAATACCATTGCACTACAATTTCTGTTGCCTGCAGCCATGAGGGATCAGCCAGAGCTCGACAAATTTCGCAACCTCATGGGGTCCTTGTATGGCGTGGCTGGATTGGCTCATCTCGCAGACTGTATTGTGGGCGACAGTCAGTTGCTCACCATGGCTGGAGCACCTACGTTTGACATGCTTCCGCTGGTTGGACAAGTCTATGCCCTTCTGTGGTGCTTGATGGGACCACTATCCTTTGCAATGACCAAGTTGTTTGGTGGCAAGGGGTTTGCAGACATGGGACTGATACTGTACGGTCTCGTGGAAGTGGTAGGAGCGGGTCTTATTGACGTTTTCTATGGCAGTGGTAGTCTAGAGGCATCTGCCTTGTTGATCATGAACCCACTGCTCAATGCAATACTGGTTCAAGCCGTTGTGGCCGGGGCATGGTCTTATTCCGCCAACAAGGTTCCGGACGGTGTAACACCATGAGTGCTGTAACGTATCAACAGGTGGTTCCGTTGGTGCTGGTTCTAGTTCGCCACTTTGTGGCCCCGCAACACACGAAGCGCCCAACCAACAGGCCAGAGCACCGGGGCAACTGGTTTCTGTGTGGTTTGGCAGTGGAAGAATCAAACCCAAACTAAGATTCTATTGAAGGCTACAGGCCTACTGCATTTATCGTTGGTTTGAATCCAGACTGCCATGCCATGCACTATGAATAAGCTCCACCTTGTAGAAATCACATCAGTTTTCTGTCTTCTTCAGTGTCCAGAGCTCTCTCGACATTCTTTGGTAGGTTGTAGTTCATGACAGTGTCATGCTTGTGTCCAATCAAGCGCCGACCGTAGGTTGCTTGGAACACATAGCGGGGTTTGGATCCAGGCAATACAGGAGCCCCTCTGTGCCATGTATGGGCAGAGAAGATGAGAACAGAACCGGCCGAGCATCGCGTGTAGAGCTGTGGATGTTTGGCCGCCACTTCGTCTGTGCACAAGCAACCAAATCTGTGACTCCCCTCGATGATTCGGGTGCCTCCATCCTCGGGTTTGTCTAGATCATTCAAAAAGAACATACATGTGAGCACCAGCGGAGAGATCTTCACTACGACAGGCAAGGGGCGACCATCCGTTGTCTGGAAGACTGGAGGGTCGTCAGTGTGCCATCCTACGGCCTGACCCTTCATGCCGGGGTCAATACGGAATGCATTGTTATGAATCACATGTGCTTCAAGGCCGCTATCACCCTTTCCTCGCGGCGATCCACAACATCCCAGCAGTTTTCTCACAATTGACAAAACTGGTTTATTCTTGAATACATCCAAGCACAGGTCAGGATGCCTCTCAAAGACCCGCTTGAACATGGTGTGTTTCTTTTTGGATTGCTTGCCGCTGCCAGCTTGTTGGTCAATGACAGTTCGTAACTGGGCTACCTTGGCTGCGTCCAACACATTCGGAAGGAGCACGTATCCCTGGCGGTGGAAGTCTTCGTAGGCTGTTTCCTTCGTTGAAGGAGCTGCAGGCTCGAGCTTGGCTGTCTCCATCTTGCTGCTATTGTACCGGCATCGCTTTGTCTTCACTCTTTCCAGTTTGTGTTGCTTTCCCTTCCAACAATCGAGCTTGGTGCTTGGTATGGTGCGTGTTTGGTTTTCCACGGAAGAAGAGCAGCACCGAGTCCTTGGGTTTAAGAACATTTATAAAGCTTGCGATACCCTTTTTTAAGAAACCAAGGGTTGGCCCACTCGGTGGGGCTAGTACTGGTACTGGTACTAGAGTACTAGCTAGTACTCGTATCTCGGATGGTCGATGCTCAAGATCTCAATGGTGTCAAAAGATACTCAGTCGATCTGTGCGTATGTTGCAACAAAGCACCACAGCGAAGGCATTCCATGGCATTACATTACCTTCCTCTGAATATTCGGCGAAACAGTGTTGGAAGATGAATTTGGCTGCCCTGAGGGCTGGAGTTGCCCTTGCTTACGGATCCTACAGACCGTCCTTTCATGGGGGGGTCCATTGGCGTTCAGGGCTAGTATTTGGTAGGAGAAGATGCCGATGCCGACCGCAAAGTTTTGGATGGGGGGGGAGGAGTGGCCGAGATGCCTGCTTGATATCGTTGACCCGACAATTTTCTTCCTTGGAACGAACAGAAAATGAAAAGATAATGACTGACGATGCGCTCTCAATCGTTCAAAAGGCCATTGATGCTGTGGATCCCTACGCAGCCATACGCAGCAACGTTCATTTTGACTCGGAGACCAACAGCCTTCAAGTGGGTGCAGCCAAATCGCTGGATCTGAACCAGTTTGATGATGTTGTTCTTGTCGCATTTGGAAAAGCCTCTTCTGCGATGGCCACAGGAGTGCTAGAGCAGCTATCAGAGGGAGAAACGACCACAAACATCAAGAACAATAATATTCAAGGCGTAGTGATTGTCAAGGATGATCACGGGACAGAAAAAGAACAGGCGACCTTGGAATCCCATGGCATTTCATTTCTGGAGGCGAGTCACCCTGTACCGGATGCACGATCTGCTCACGGTGCCATGGAAATCATGAAGATGGTATCGGAGACAGCCAACTCTCGAACCCTGGTGATTTGCTGTATCAGTGGAGGAGGCTCAGCCTTGTTCTGTTTGCCTCAGGAGAGATTGACTCTGGATGACTTGCAACGGACAAATGCGGTACTATTGGCATCAGGTCTGTCCATCCAAGATATGAATGTGATTCGCAAGCGGTTAGAAGATGGCAAGGGTGGACGATTAGCTGCTGCTGCCTACCCATCTACAGTGATCAGCTTGATCCTTAGCGATGTGCTGGGTGATCCTCTAGACTTGATTGCCAGTGGTCCTACTGTCCCAGACACTAGCAACTGGTTGGATGCATGGCAATTGGTGCAAAAGAATAACCTGGAAGATAAGCTGCCAGAAGATGTTGTGCAAATACTGAAGGATGGAATCAATGGGGACATGCCGGATTCTCCCTCGGAAGATAGTGCTATTTTTCGGGAGGGCAAGTGTGAAACGATTGTGGTGGGCAACAATGAGCGGGCTGTGGAGGCTGCAGCCACTGAGGCAAAGAGAATTGGCTACGACACCAAAGTGCTAGGCTGCAGGGTGGAGGGAGAAGCCAAACATGTCGCCAACGTGTTTGCTGCAATGGCGCAACAACTCACTCTACAAAGGAATGGACCTGGTCAGGATTTCTCGTTAGCAACATTACCGGCTGCATTGATCTCAGGTGGGGAAACTACTGTGTCCATAGAGCCTGGCAGCGATGGTAAAGGTGGAAGAAATCAAGAATTGGCTCTGGTCTTTGCGGACTGCATTGGCAAGCTTGGCCTGCGAGATGTGGTGTTGGCATCTGTTGGAACAGATGGAACCGATGGTCCTACAGATGCTGCAGGAGCTGTAGTGGACGGTGGGACACTCGAAAGACTCGAAGGCTCTGCCGAAGATGCTCTAAGACATCATGACGCCTACAATTTCTTGGACCAGGTTGAGAGTGACAGTCACAAGCCCCTGATCAAAACAGGGCCGACAGGGACGAACGTAGCCGATGTTTGTGTTGTACTTATACGGTAGCAATCATTTAACAGATTCGTTTGGTCTGAAGAGAGGTCTAGCATCCAGGCAACACACAAGAACTACCGCGCTCTGTTTGTCAGCGTGCGGCTAGAAGAATACCTTGCAGCCGCGTGGTACTGAGCTGAGCTGGGCACAGCCTGGAACGCGATAAATCATGGGAGTTGCTGGGAAGACGGGGCTTTGTGCAGTAAACAGAGAAGTAGAGTCATCATAAAGGAACTTGGTAGAGGGGAAACTGGCTAGTAGGACTCCTTGAAGCAAGTTCAGGGTCGTAGAGTTTATTGGAATAGGACAAGAACGTGCCAGCTAGGAGGGTTCCTGCTCTTTTTTCACATCACGTAGCTTTGTCCGCATCGCCTCCAGGTCGACTTTGGAAACAAGGCAATTCACATTTGTACCGCGGCACCTCCACATCACCATCAAGAGTTTCCTCGCGTAATCGGTTTCGTAGCCCTTCAAGAGAACCACAAAGGGGCCGATGGGAAGCTCAGTCAACACAGTCGAAAACTCTTCCGAGAAATCTGATATTTTGACCATAATGTTCCCCTCCCCGGTCATGCACAGCTTGAAATCGTCGAGGCTGACAACCACTTTCCGTTTTGTCATGTACGGTAGCAAGAATTGGACACCCTCTTGGCTCACGCGGTACATGGAATCACTGGTCATGTTGGTATTCCGGACAAAGGCTTTGACGCCGGAGCCGATGATAGTGATTCTCTTTTGAATCCCCTGGTCAATGTAATTCTCCTTCACGCTCTTTCGGATGTAATGTAGAACCTTTCCGCCACCACAAGCGCGTGTCATCATCTGATCCTTTGGAAAATTGTCGTCAAAACCATAGAACTCGATGAGCGGTCCGAAGGCAGCCTCATCGACAGGAATAAAATCATCTCTTCCCAGATCCTTGTGCTTGCCCCCCTGCTTATCATCAAGTCGATTGGCCTTGACTTCTCTCTTCAGCTTTGTGCTCATTTCTGTGGCGCCTGCAATATCCTCTGGCCCCTCAGCTTCCCCAGCAGTGCCCTCCACGGCGTTACCTTTGTCGCCTTCTGCACCACCAGCACCTTTGCCTTCTGCAGCAACTGCTTCGTCCGCCACATCATCCGAGTCGAGTTTGGCGCGCTTGAGTTCTGGGCCCTGTTCCGAGGCATCATCTTTGGGTTCTAACAGGTGCTTACCTCGGGCCTCTCTGCGGCTCACGGGAGCGACCTTTTTGAGGAGAGCTACGAAGAACCCGCCCGTGTCGTTATCTTGGGACAAACAACGCATACACTTTTCCAAGTGAAACTGTTGCGCTTCTTCCTCTGTTGGCGGGAAGCAGGTAGGCTTGATCCGTTTGGCAAGGTTCTTGGGGACTTCGTCGATGGACTTGAAATGCTTTAAACCTGCCTTTTCGGCCAAGCCAATCAGCGTTTCGTCGTCCCAAGAAGCGGGTGGCTCAAATCTGGGTTTTGAAGAAGGCTTGGTTTCCACCTTGTTGGTGCTCTCTTGCTCTGCCTTGGCGGCAACGTCCTCATCAGCTTTTGCTGCTTTCTCTTCCTGGGTGTCCATGTCAGCTGTCTCTTCATTTTCGGTCGTGGCGTTGGTTGGTGGATCAGCGTCTTTTTGCTGCGCCTTCTCCTCCTCCTCCTCGCCTTGCTTTGGATTGTCGCCTGCTGCTTTCTTTTCCTTTTCTTCCCACTCGGCACGTTTTTGTTTCATTTTGGCATTGTTCTTTTTATGCTCATTCTTGATTTGCTTCATGCTCTTTTCTTCGGCGAGCACTTTCCACGTTTTCATGCCAGGTCGGACCTTGAATCCTGCCAAGGGAGCATCGACCAGTTCCAAGCTTCCCTTGGATCGCCTGAGTAGTTCGGACACTACGGCTTCATTTTCAATGGGATTATGGGAACAGGTGGAATAGCACATGTAACCGCCAACTTTGAGCAATGCCACTCCCTTCCAAGCAATATCCAGCTGCAAGGAATGCAAAGCCAGTGCTCCCAACTGATTCCAATTTTTCCAAATACCAATATTTTTCCTCGAAGTGCCGTCACCCGAGCAGGGAACATCCGCCAGAATGCGATCAAAGGAGAGTGATTGTTGTGGGAAGAATTGCGCCTCACAGCTCGTAATGAGCACGGCTGGATTATTGTGCATGATCCGTCTCAGTTGCGTCACCAGCATGTAGGCTCTTTGATAGGATGCATCATTGGCAATCATGGATCCTTCGGGAGACAGTTTTTCCAATATTTGACACGTTTTGCTTCCGGGCGCGGCACACATATCCAGAACTGAATCGTTTGGCTGTGGCGACAAGACAACTGGAGGTACCATGGACACAGTTTCTTGTCGGGTAATGAATCCAGCTGCTGTTTGTCGTTTCATCCATTCAAAGAGTTTTCCCATTTGTGGGTCCTTTCTAATAATCTTCCGATCGACGCCGAGCTGGTAGGCATGTGGCAAGAAGGGAATGCGATGAATAATCGTTCTTGTTTCGCTAGTATTGTTGGAAGAATCCACGTAGAAACTCTCCTGATAGGCTTCCTTGTTCTCCTCGCCGTTTTCTTCGGCTTGTTTCTCCTTGTTGGCTCGTTCCTTTTCACATTCCTCGATGATTTCCTGTAGTTCCTTTTCCAGACGTTCTTTCAACGATTCGGAAACATCAAAGGCTGTGCGAAAGGATGCGGGCAGAATCTTGCCAATGCTGGTCCTCCATCGCAGTCGTTCCGCATCTATTTCTTCCGGTGATTGACATTCCACTAGATCCCCTTTATCGTTGAAATACTGATGGTGGATCCCTTGCAGCGCGTAGTAGGCCTCCATCTTGCAATTGCCCTGGGTGACAGTCACGAGGTTGAAATCCCCGCGATACGGCTCTTTGGCCGCCTGCCGCTCTTCCCTCATCTTCTTCTTGTTGCGAAACTTGGTCTTTCCTTTCTTGCCGCCCATCTTGATGCTGTTCTGTTCTGATTTCTGATACTTGTGCGATGCTTTGGATTTTGGGTTGGTTTGGTTGTGCTTTGGGAGATCTTTCCAAGATTTTTGGAAAAAATGAAGGGTTGGTGCCCCACTCCCGGTCCGTCGACGGCTAGACGGCACAGTAGACAGTACATGTACGAAAAAGATTTAAAAGTCGAAGAAGCTTCTTGTTTCTCAGAGATTTAAGAAGAAGAAGAGTCGTTGAAAATGTGATTCCCGAAAAAATCTGCTCACATTTTGACTTCAAACACAACATTCACACAACCGAGACAACGCTTGTCTTTGCTTGTGATTGTTGAGTGATTACCTTTGCTGGAAAACCTCACCTCTCTGTCAAGTACATGCAATTTGACTGCAAAGACTGCCACAACGGGTCCATTGATTACCTTATTGAACATTATAAATAAGAATGCAGCAAGAGTATCCACACGCTGCACCTCCTCCCCTGCTTGAGCTCCAGCTCGTGGACCAGCGCCATCAGCGGCATCCCCTGCCGATGGATGTCAACATTCCCATTCACAATATCAACCCGTATCACAGAGTTCAGGAAATTCTTCAAGGTAAGCAATTCTAGTTTAGTTTGTCTTGAGGTAGTTCCCAGTAAGATCGAGATCTCATTATACTCACATACTCACTCACCATCTCTTGTATCTGTTTGGTGCTTTGGTGCAGCCATTTCTCGCACGGTTCCTCAGGCAGAACGACACCAAGTATTGGAGAGTTCCTTGCAGTTTCTGTCGCACGAAGATACTGCCCTCCATGACTATGAGGTCGACATGGGGGCCGACCGAGCGCTCTGCTTGCAGCTGGGGTATCTGGATATGCTTCAGACATCATCCCCCACAAACAACAACAACAACAACAACAACCACACACAGCAATCACGGATGAACAACTACAACAATGATACTGTTACGGATGTCAGCGAACAGATCCTCATTTGCTGGTGCCTCACTCGGATCTATCAATGTTCCAGGGAACAACGGCTTCGATCCTTCCAGGAAATCGGACTCTCCGACCTGGTCCCCATCCTTACAAAGATACTGAAGCGATGCATCAGTACCAACAGTGCTGCGGACAATAGCAACAACAATAGCTGGAAAAATCATGGTAGAGCTCTGTCGCAACACATGGATATGATGGTCCCAGTTCTGCGCATTCTTAGGATCTTTGCCAAGCTCGACGGCCCAGTCAAATCAGACCTGTTGAGATGGAAAAATGGAAGGCTAGTGACAGTCCTGGTGGACATTTTGGCAACTCATTCCAACAATAACGACAGTGAGAACAGTTTTGATAATGACAACAACAACAACCATCCAGCAGCATTGCTCGTTGACAACAACAGCAACCAAGTTAGAGGAGGGGTTGAAGACGAAAACCATTTCATTCGACAATCTGTTGTAGCCATGGAGAGCTTTGGAGTACTCAAAGATCTTTCCTTTCGACTGGACAACAATGACAAGGAATACATGTACAGGTTCCTTCGAAATACTCTCATTCAATACTCTCTCAGTGCCAGCTGCGGTAGCAACAATGGCGACGATGGAACACGGCCAAGAGTTGTGCATGCCTCGTTGCATGGAAAGCTATTGGAATCGGTAGCTGCCATGCTTTGGAATTTTGCCACAGCACCCAAGCTCAGTTTTGAAATGGCTCAGCAATCCATTCTGTTGAAGAGCCTAGGTCTACTGTTGCAGTATACCGGTAGCTCCTCGCTCGCAGCAGAGGAAGTCGTCAAGATTAAACGGAATGCATTGAGCGCGTTTGGTAACCTAGTAGCTGCTCTTACAAGAGAGTACAGAGGAATGGTCCTGTTGACTTCGCCCACCCGAGCGGCAGATGAAGAACGTAGCAATGCAGCAGCGTTTCGCAGTCAAGATTGGATCCTTCCTACATTTTCACGGCTGCTCCGCTACGAATCCGACAAAGACATTCAACGACGGGCCATGAGAACGATTCGTTGTTTAGCTGCCCGTGCATGGGGAAGGGAGTTTCTTTGGGAAGGGTCGGACGTGAAAGGTTGCCTAACACTGGTGCTGAATGACAGCAATGCTGTGTTTGACGTTTCGACACGTATACAGGCCTGCGAGACAATGCTAAACTTGACAGAGGATCCCCACATTATGGAACAAAGCAGCGTGATATTTGAAATCTCCCTGTCTCAAGCCATTGCAAAACTCAAAGATCAGCCACAACTGAAGGAACAGGACAAGCTCATTGTCGCGTCGACTCGTGCATTGTATTTCTGTTTGGAACGCAGACCTCGGGGGCAGGAGAGCTTCTTTCCTCGACCTGACGCCTTCTTCGCGAGCTTGCTGGCATGCACCAAAGTTGAAATGGAGGCCACGCACCCACCCATCGCTCAGCTTTTGCTCAAATTGGCAACCACAGATAAGGTTGTAGCGACCCAAGAATTCGAACACAACAGATCTCCAAATGGAGGGATGAAAACCAAATGCCCTGTTTGGCAAGAAGCAGTGATCTCTCCACCAGTGTTGGACACGCTAACAGCTCTCTTGATTGCCAAGGGCCCCCTGTTCTATCAATCACACAGCCTTGCATTGGATGTTATTCATCACTTCTTGCAGAACCCCTCGAACAAAAAGGTCCTAGCAAAGAATGCGGAGCTTTTGTCGGCAATGGTCGGAGTTCTTCTCGTGCGCTGAGTACCCCCGGACGACAAGAAAAAGAAGGCTAGTCGATGGTTTTGGATATTGTGCCGGCGATATGACTTCCCCGACGAGGTACTAGTACATACAGTGACGAGCACACTAAGGTGCGAAAATTTGTTAATCGGTGGTTAGTAAAGGCATTCTTAACGTAGCCTTAACAAGATCTCCCTTTCGTTATCATCTACTATCACTCTCCAAAGTAGACATTCTAACACCAATATTGACTTTGGGTGGGGCATTCCAGCTTAGAGTATCACACAATTAACAAGAAGTTACCAAAAGTTTAACCACCAATTCTTAACAACAATAATGTCGTCCCAACTTAGACAATAATTAGAACACCTACTTAACACATTGTTTATATCAAGTCGTTGCACCAGTCATGTATTCAAAGCAAATCACTCAGAACCTACACGTTGCGCCTTTAACCCTTTCCATACAAAAACGGAAACAGAATAGTTCAACAATTTTAGCCACAAAATATTTGAACAAGACTCTGACCATTTTACTTCAAGGCTAATTGGGATATTTGCGTCCTATGCTGGCATTGCATGGCAGCAATCCGTATCAGACATGCACGCTAAGGCATGCATGATGAATGATTGTCAATACATGATTCAGACATGTGAATGTATCTCTTCTCTGTTTT
>CAICTM010002021.1:0-19342 GCA_903772945.1 Seminavis robusta
ACCATTCCTTGCTGGGCTTGAATCTGTCATTGGACAGCGTCTCTCTAAGATGATCAAGGGTATCAGGGAACTGGATGGTACCGTTCATGGCATAGGCTGCCTCAACGGTCTTCTGGTAATCGCCATATCTTCCTTCTTGTAGTCCATGGTAGGCCACGGTTGCCTTCAACCTTGCTTGTCCCGCAAGTAACACCTTGTCTTTGGCGTCTTGTCCAGATGCGGCCTGGTAATCGTCTGAGTTCAGAGTTCTTACATCAATGAACGCCGTGCCGACCAGATCATAGACTTGATCAACGTTGCTGTCGACCTTCCTCAAGTAGTAGTCAAGTCTGTCATGATACTCTTGCTTTGGGAACAGACCACGTTGGATGGTCTTGATGTATTGTAGTAATGGGAACTCTTTTGTAGAGCCTTGCATCACTATCAAACGAATCCTCTGGAGCATCACAATGGGGTTGAGCTTGACTGCATCCTCATAGTCTGGGAGGCCTCTCAACTTGGACTTCATAGCTTCGGTACAGTATGTCACCTGAATGGTGGTTGCACCAGTCTTGAGAATGTTCTCATAGGATCGAGTCGACTTGTCGTAGATGGATGACTTTGCCTTGTACTCGCTGAGTTCCAAAGCATCGTACTCTTGCACTTTGGGATCAGCAAGTGATGCCTGTAGTGTCGGCTTGTCCGACTTGGATGGCGCCTGACTCTTCATGGTCTCAATGGCCAATGAAGCCAGTGGCACATCATTCCATTCAGGCTTGATCCTTAGGTCCTGTACAATGTGTGTCAGGGTCTCCTCAAAAGGATAATACCTGGTGTCAGCCTGTCCATTTGGATGGAAGAGGAACTGGCGCTTGGAACTCTTGTTCTGGTTCCTGTAGCTGTTGCCTCTTCCTTGATGGCTTCTTCCTGAGGAATTGAATCCCCTACCCCCCCCCCTAGAAGGGTATCTTCCTCCACCACGACCACCTCTTCCTTGGAATCTCATGGTCTTGCTGGTGTGGTAATGCACTCTTGTGCTTGCTTGTTCCTTGGAACTAGCTTGTGTTTTGGTGTGGATACTCCTGCAGGAAGGATCTCACGACGGGCACTACTCTTGTAGTTGCCTGTAAAAGCTTGTTGGCTGGATAGCCTTCTTTTGGTCACTCTTGGTGCACCTGTTTGTGGCTGGATAGCCTCTGTCTTTGACAGCTCACGTAGAACGTGGTGGTATGGATCCTTGAGTAGTAGCGAACTGACTCTGTTGGTCCTCTTGTTGCCTCTGCAAAGCTTGCAGATGGTCTTGGTATGCTTGGGTAAGTGCACTGTGTGAGTTTCAATAGCTGGAACAACTCTCTCGTGAGGAGTTGAAGGAGTTTTAAAGCTCTGTGTCGTTACCGGGATTTTTGTCTTTCACTTCACAATAGCGGTGGATCACTCGGATCAACCTATCTCACTCAATATCGGGAGTTAGAAGCGTGCACTGATACTCAGAGTATCCTTGACGTGTTGCGCAACTTTCTCTCTATTGGTGTCTTGGCTTGCAGAGCTCCGTTCGGACGATAGCTTGATCGGTAGATGTTGCCTGTCGCTCACCGTGATATGACTGATCAAAATCTCGCGCGATGACACGATGACGTAATCGACTGTAACTCACTGGATAAGAGACGGATTTCCTTTCTTCAAGCGGACGATACGTGTAGCTTGTTCTCCTTGATCACCTGGTATGCTTGGATCGCTGTAGTTCCGGCCGAAACTGACAGTTGATCTTTGACGTGTGATAATGGGACTGAAGATGGGAATTCCCGCGCACGCACCTCTTTCATGTTAGAGCTGTTTGGTATCCTTTATAGTGTAGCTAGGGCCTGATTCTGCGCACCTCTGCTCTGTTGCAGTAGTTAACTCAATACACTTCAAGTCAATTCAACTTGATGTTTACCTTGATATCGATCTCGAGATCGGTAGTAGTAACTCGAGATGGCCTTTTGCTTTTCAGTGTTGTTTGCTAGTAATACTGCAGCTTATTGGGGAGTAATTTGGTTTTAGATTAAGCTGAAAAGCAAAAGTGAGGATTTTCTGGTGGTGCATAGCAACTCTTGTGATTGAATTGGATATAAGGACCCCCGCAACACTTTAGACCTAAAACTCCCTTGGTTCCTTGCATGATCAATTTACATGCGAACCGGACTAGATGATTAATACACGAGTCAATAGTAAAGAGGTGTCAGGTATGTTTCCTCCAACATCTAGTAGCATCACAGATCCTTGTATGGGTCAGGGGTATGAGGTGGGGTCCTTTATATCCTTTGGGGCGGTTCAATCCTGGAACCCATCTGTAGGCAAGACCGATCAAAGGAGCTTCTGGTCTCCTTGGAAATTGGCTGATCCAGAGGTAGTCTGTGATGATCCTGCTATGGAGGAGTTCCATGTCAGTATGCCTGTTGGACATGGTGAAGAATCCCAGGGTTTCTTCCGACTCAGCTCCTTGAATGGTCGTTGGGTAAGCAGTCATCTTCTTTCCTTTGAACCAGTCCTCATGTGTGCCTTGGTAGGATGGGAAGTTATCATCTTCAGTCTCATATCCCCAATACATGTAGAAGTAGACATCCTTGTTGTACTTAGCTGTGCCTGGACAGTGAATGTATTCAGCACATTTGATCCATTCGTTGTGTTTGGGGAGAATTTCGGGACTCTTGAGAATCTTGGCTGAGGAGGAGGACTTGTAGGGGAGGCACACAAGGGCTGCTTCTTCAGTTAGCATTCGTTCCCAGACTTCAACAACAGAATCCCACAGATACTTCTTGGCAGAAGTGTCCTTGTCCATATCCTCTTTCTTGGGGATGTATAGTTTGTACATCATGCGCTTGGTGTTTGAGCAGGGATTCTCTTCTAGCATCATCATGGCAAGGGCATTCTTTCTTTCTTGAACTTTCTTTTGTAGGGCCTTTTTCTTCTTGTGCTTTGAATGGTATTGCTGCCATTCCTCTTCCTCATTGTTGTCAGGATCACCATCATCATCATCGCTGTCAATGTCCATTTCCTCAGAGTCATCATGTGAAGATCCATCGTCATCGGGAAGGCCTTCAATGTTAATAGTGCCTTCTTTCCTGGCTTTCTGTCTGGCTTTTTGTTTGTCTGCGGGAGTGATTTGGTTGGCGGTGGTGGTAGGTTTTCCCTTGGGTGTGGTGTCTGATTTGTCAGGTTCTTTGGCTGACTTACCAGTGTGTCCTGTGTCATTGAGCCCGGAGGTATCCTGCTGTTTTGGTGGATTCTTGAGGATTCCTGTCTTGGGTGCCTGTCTTGTTGGTTCCTTTGGTTGTGATGGGATTTGGGATTCCTTGTCTTTAATCTTCTTCCAGGCGTTAAACACCACTGATGGGCTAGTGGCATGAGGGATTGGGGTGAAGTAATCAATCAATGTTGTCTTGCCTTTCTTCTGGTTTGTTCTTGGTACTGAGAAGTAGGATCCAAGTGTCATTTGAGCATTGAACCATACTTTCACTTGGATTTGTGGGTTATTTGCAATCTTCAATGTAGTACTAAAGAGGATGGAGTAAAGGGTATTGTATTTTGCTATTTGTTGTTTTAAGACAATTTACCTTTGAAATTGTGAGCTCAAAAATGGGGATTTTGTTTGTTGTGTTTCTGATTTTACAGCTTGGGAAACAGGGTAGAATGACCAACAATGACCTTTTATCAGTACCAGTCTCACAGCAAACAGGTAGCCTTGGACAGTCATCAGTCTGGGGTCACAGTTATTGACACTTGCACATTGCCCCCAAGACTAGCATTGCCCCAAGACTAACCAATTGCCTTGCTGTTGGTCAACTGCCCACACATTGCCCTTCAACATTCTCCAGGACCACAACTGCCTCGCATTGCCCTTCAACCATCTTCAGGATCACAACTGCCTTGCATTGCCCTTCAACATTCTTCAAACAGTGAACTGCCCACATGCTTCCTCAGACGTGTCTCAGCTCTGACATACTTGAAGTTGAAGTTGCACTGTGGCAGCTGCTGCAAGTTGCAGTTTGCCATCTGGATCAGGTCAGTTTCTCCATCTGCTTCCATCTGTCTCAATTCTCCCTTCACAACAACATTGAATCCACACTTTCAGCTTTCCTACTTTATGTAACACTTATCATTTTTGTTTTGTTTCTTTTTACTTCACTTGGAAGCGACCCTGCCGCCGATATTGTTTCAGTCTGGTTAGCAGGCACAAGGGGTGCAGAGTGCAAGGTTACCAACCTTGGACACATCTGCGGTTGGCTTCAAAGCCTTCACGCGGCATTCCTTTCGTGAAATAGTCAGCATCCATCTTGGCTGACTCGATGTCCTCCAGCACAATGTCCCCGCTGTCCACATGTTGCCAGAAATGATGGGCGGCTGTATGGTAGTAGCGGGTACGGGCTGTCAGACGGTGGGTCCTTCCCAAAATCATGGCTGCAGCATTGTCACCAAAGACCTTCGAAGACATTGCCGATTGAACCTCCACTGAAGCTCCTAGGTGCTCAACAATCTCCTTGAGGACTTCTCGAATGGGCAGCAGGACTCGGAGGCAGTGGGACAGACAGTAATACTCTGCCTCGGCTGTAGCCAAACACACTGATGACAACACCTTGCTTTTCCACACAAGAGGGCATCCACCAAGTGAAATGATGTACCCCATGCGTGACTTGGCACTGGAAACATCATCAACAGGGTCAACATTGTACAGGCCAGCAAAGTCACTGTCACTCATGGAACTGATGCTCAATGTGCCATCGGGTCTCATGATGGTGCCTTGTCCACTTGTTTTTGATAGATACCTGACAATCCTCTTGACAGCACTGGCATGACTCTGCTTGGGAGAATGTGTGAACCTTGCAACCTGACTGACAGCGTAGCAAATGTCAGGTCTGGTATTGGTGCTCAGATACAACAACATTCCAATCACAGAGGGATAGGACCATTCTTCGTCCATTGGTTCTCCGTCGGGATCTTTTCCCAGAGGTTGGTTGGGAGCTGCTGGTGTGGGACTGCCGTTGCAACCTTGCATGCCTGTGGTGGTGATGATTTTCTGGATGAGGGCAGGCTGTGTCATATTGAAAGCACCGCCTGTCAATTCTTCAAACTTAATTCCCAGAAAAGACTCAATCGAGTGTTCCATGCTAAGCTTGAAGCCGAACTCTTCCATCTTCTGCACAAACTTGTTGGTCTCTGATGGGTCTTTGAACGCACAAACAAGATCGTCCACGTAAGTTACCACCATTGCTCCTGGCTTGATGAACAAACACTTGTCATGTTCTGACTGTGTGAAACCATAGTTCTTCAGTGCTTTGGTGAGACAGTCCGCCCACAATTTTGGGCGACAGAGGTCCCATAGAGAGATCTCTTGAGGCGCAAGCAAGATTTTCCTGGGAGCTTGGATCTGTAGCCTCGAGGCAGCTTGATCCAAATGGGGTCATCCAATGTTGCATGAATAAAAGCATTGGAATAATCACAGGTGCAAGTAGTCCAGCCCCAAGTCAATGCCAGAATCAGTACCATGCGAATGGTGCTCCAAGCACAGGTAGGAGCATAGGTCTCGAAATTGTAATCACCTGACTTGGACATCAAATCTCCTCTCACTACCAGCCTTGCCTTGAATTTGTCAAACGATCCATCAGGCTTTCGCTTGATTTTCATCACCCACATGGCCGGAATGATTTTGCCTTGTGCACTCTCTTCTGAGACTTCTTCCCAAGTTTCATGTTCTTCCAAATCTCTGATCTCCTTTTCGAGCGCAGCTATCCATTTGTCATAGTTCTCTTTCTGAGCCAAAGCTTGTTCCAGGTTCATTGTGTCAGGGTCAGATTTTGCAGCTTTGTAAACATCAGTTGGCATGATTTCATCAACAGTCATGAATACTGATGCCACTGCAGCTGCTGAGAACTCGTATTCGACATCCTTTGACATGAGCCGGTTGCCCGACACAGTGAAATCAACTCCAGCAATGTTGACATTGGCACCCAACCTGTCAGTTTTGGTACGGTTCCTTTTACCTCGAACAGTGAATCGATCATCAGGTGGGCCCAATTCATGTCACCACCGGGGTTTCTTTGGCTTCAACTCATTCTGTGGTTGTGGGGTCTCTTGTGCTGGCTGAGACTCCCTTGGTGTCAACGTCGGTGGTGGAAGAGACTCCCTTGGTGTCGTTGTCGAAGGCTGCAGTGGTTGTAGCTCCCTTGTTGCTGGTGTTGCAGCTCTTTCGGTTGTTGTTTGAGCTAGTGCAGGGATTGGAGCTGGAGCTGGAGCCTAGACAGTTGGAGCTGGAGCTGGGGCTTGAACAGTTGTCTGGACTGGTGGTTGAATGGTTGGTTGGCTGACTGTTGGTGGCTGAATGGTTGGTTGAGCATGAGTGGGATGATGCTGTCTTGTCATGTTGCTGATCATTGGTCGATTCTCCCTTTGACCAGTTGTTGGTTGGTTCCAGCGGGATGGATGCCAAAATACAGAGTGGTCACCAGATCTAAAGCCAAGATCAGTTGACGGGACAGAAGTAGGAGCAGGTGAGAATGGCATCATGCGTTGTGCAATTTGCTCCCTTCGTGCCAGTAGCTGTTGGGCCTCTGGATCAATGAAAATATCATCCTCTAACCATTCGCCATCTTGAACATACTGAAAAGTTGATTCTCCAAACATCTTGTGCCACTCAAGGGAGCGAAAATCAGGAAAGTCCTCAGGTCGGCTACCCACAGTGGCGTACCAGTCATCAAAGACCACATGATAGAGAGTGGTTACCTGGCGGGTCGTGGGGTTCAATACCTTGGGTGTGCCACCAATGTGCTGGGTCGATATACCGACAAAGATTACTCGATTGCTTTTGGGCTCCCAGCGAGGCAACTTCTTTCCATCAGCAATCCGTTTGTCTAAGAGATACCCAGGACAGCCCCAAACGTGCAAATCCTGAAGCTTGTGATGGGGCAGTCGCGAGCCTGTGAAGACATCGATCGGGGACAATCCAGTATCTCGATTGGGAACATTGTTGAAAACATGAGTAGCATATTGAACAGCAAGTGGCCACAGACTTGCATCTGCCATTTCTGGCCAGTGGGTAGCTGCATGCAGCATCATGGTCCGAGCAATAGACATGATGGTGCGGATACTTCGTTCGGCAGGAGAGTTGTGATGATGAGCGCCCGTCCCAGCAAAGTGCATGATTTGTTGATGATGGGCCAGGTGTTCCTGAAATTGCTTGGAGGTGAAGGCAGATCCACTATCGCTCATGTACTCCATCACAGCTGCTCCACCCATTTCTCGACAAAAGCCCTCAAACAGACGAATACCTTCAAGAGTCTCGTGAGTGTTTAAGTGCTCCTGGAAATGAACAAACACCAAACCACTGCAGGCATCAACCATAATGCATCCTCCAGTGTAGGCTTTCGAGTTTGCACCACCGCGACTTCCCAACTTGACTCCCTTGGTGGACCAGACAAAGTGATCAACATATACCAGTTGGGCAGGGAACAGCTTGCCATGCTTCAGCGGAGCGGGGCGATCTTGGACAGCTGCGGTAGTTTTTGGAGTCTTTACTGGACGGACAGTTTGTTTACCAAATTGGCAAGCAGCACATGGAGGGGGTGTTTGAATCTTGGCAGCTCTGGTGTGAAGGTTTCTCTTGGTAGGAGTTTGACTAAGAGCACCTGAGCACAGCAGAAACTGAATCTTCCGAAAGTCCAAGTGTCCCAGTCGAAAGTGCCAGCGAAGAAGCTCCTTCTCGGCCTCACTCAGATTGAGATTTCGAGGATCAACAGTAGACACCATTCCATGTAGGGCTGTGGCAGCCTCTTCAGCTGCTTCAATGTGATATCCGGTGCAGGTTGGGATATTGTTGGATGGATCCACAAAAGCAGTAACAGGACAACGAGCAGCATCACCTTCAATCCCAGACAATGTGGCGGACCGATCACCCAACTCAATTTTTTCGCCACGGTAGCACTGGAGCAATTGGGCTGTGCTGAGCAGTTTGACTGGACTCTCTGGCACATAGTATGCTGGAATCTGCAGTGTCCGTGGGTGGCCATGTACATCAAGAACAGTTCATGCCACGGTCCCAGTTCCTTTGATCTGAAGTCCTGTGGCAAGTCCTGTGAGGGTGCGAATGAGTCCTGGTGATTTCATTTTACCGCAGAAGTCTCGAGGATCGTTGGTAATGGAGTGGCTTGCACCGGAATCCCAAATAATTCGAAACACCGCTTCCTTGGATAATGCGCCTTGCAACTGATGAGGGGCAATGAAGGCAGCTTTCAGAGATTGCATCGCTCCAGAAATGCTGGTGTAACACTCAGACGGATGTGGTGATCCTTCCAATTCCTCTTGAGTGGGGAGAAAGGCATTGTAACGATCAGACCATGTATCGAGCCATTGATGCAACTGTCGCTCCCTTTCAGCCTTCCTTTTGGCAGACTGGCTGCGTCGTTCTTGGTTCCATCGCTTGAAAGCCTCTTGAGGGTGTTCCATAATGGCCATCAGAAAGTCATACTTGGCCTGGCTGTTGCCTGCCAGTATGTGTCGATGCCATTCCTTGGACTTTCCATTGGCCTGGCCATTTCTCCAAATCTTGAACTCTTCCGATAGGGACTCACCTTGACAGAAACACGACGAGGTTGAGGTCGAGAACTAGCAGGAAAGCCAGCAAGATTCCACTTCTGAGAGTAGTAACAATCCATCGGATACCTGCATTTTGAAGTGCCATCTGGGTGCAAACAAGTTGCAGGACTGTGAGAATTGAGTGCCTTTTCCAATTGTTCTTGCAATCTTCGTGCCATCACCCAGTCACCATCCTGCTGCAAGCTGCTGACTTTGTTTTTTAACTTGTCCTGATATGAACCACAGTGCTGCAAACCACCACATCGAGCTCCGCGACCACATGTTGTCGAGTCAGTGCATGGTTGACAATAGCCTGAGGGTGGATGATTGAGTTGTACCTTTCGACCAACATTGTGGGGTTTGGGCTTTTGGAAGTTGTACAGAAATTTGCAATAGCTGGGAAAGGGTTCTGTCTTGCTCCTGCTGAATTTTGGCTTGCACTCTGATTTGGGTTTCTGTTGTCTCATCTTGTTCCTCCTTCTCGAGTTCCTTGGTTGTCGAGGCTTCTGTCCGGATTGTCTTGGTTGCTGTGGTGCTGCAAAAGGTTCGTTGTTAGCACGCCTGAGACGAGAATTTGGCCTTACTGCATACATGTTTCCACAGAACTCAACAAGGGGCGGCATTCTGATGGGTTGTGTGGGTCTGTGCTTGGGCTGTCGCAGGTGATCTCCTGGTTTCTTCTGATGCCAACTCTCTCCCTTCCTGGGACGCACAGGGGCAGGAACAAACGCTTGACGACGACGATGACCAGAGGGACGATGCTGAGACTTGTGAAACCAACGGCGCAAACCACCGAGAATGCGTTGAGTGGAGAGGGGGGGTGCTTCCTTGTAGTAAGTTCCGGATGATCGAAGATGGAGGGGGTATTTCCGATTGCAACCATAATCACGGATACTTGCTCCCTTGGATCGATTCTCACGACACTTCCAACGGCGGTAGGCTTGGGCATGGCGACGGCGCATCCAGCGGGACTGAGGTTCAGGGGGAGGTGCATCAATTGGATCAGTGCTGGGCTGATCGGGAGAGTAGAGCCAAGAGAAGCACAGCAGAGTAATGAAACATCCCACAAGTAGCCAAGTGTGAAGAATGGTGAAGTCCAAACCAGGTTCGGGAACAGGGTGGTTGATATTGATGCTGCATTTGAAGGTATCCATGTTGGTTTCCATGAAGGGACCATGGAAGCCCTCCGGATCAGGCAAGGCACCAACGTGAAGATCACAGAACATGGTCCATCCCTTGGTCAACATAGTCTGCCCTTGATGGGCAAGTTGCTGCACAAAAGACTGACTTGCATTGAGAGCTTCAGGAATGCTGATGGGGCGCTGCAACGCAATGGAGAACAAAGCACGAGACAATGCAAATCCAAGGAGTAGAGGCACCAAAAAACTATCCGCAAGATCAATAATCCTTCCCCAGAATGTATGGGGAGCAAACCAGAGTGGGACTGGGTAATCCAAGCACAGGGTCCATCCATGGCGGCAAAATGAACACCAGCATTGGAAGTTTTGAGGGTCGAGTTGTCACCTTGGCCATGCTCGGCTGTTTTGTGTGAACGTGTCCAGCGACCAGCACCTTGGTTACATTTACCACACCAGTACCAAGTGGCTCCACCACTATCTTTCTTTTCATGAGACTCTCCTTGATTGGGGGGAACATTCTTCCAGTTGGCCTTAAGCCGTCCTCGCTGCTTCTTGGAGGAGATCCTTGCCGTGGAGGAATCCTTCTTGGGACATTTGTTGGCAAGATGGTCTTTGGATCCACAGGTCCAACAGCTACGATCACCAGAAGAGTTGCCCTTTGGGTTGCCCTTGGGCTTACCCTTGGACTGCTTGGAGCCAATGCTGCTAAGATTCTGAACCAAGGCCATAACATCGGAACGGGTGAGTGGGGCATCGTTTGGAGTGAAATGAGCAGATGTAGAACCAAAGCCCGATGGACTCTTGCCACTGTCGCGAGGCGAGGACTTTGCAGGCCAACGAAACTTGTTCACTTCGTTCTCATACAGTTCCAAAACCTTATCCCGAATGGACTTCCTATCTAGACCTGGGTATTTCTCAGGAGCTGCCTTGATTTCATCTTCGATGCGGCATCCATTCTGTCCCAACTCCATCTTCAATTGGCGATGAGCATCTTCCAAGGGCTTGATGATGTTAGTTTGAATTTCTGTCCACCATCCAAGATGAAACTCAGAGTCGTTGGGGTATGCATTGAACAAGGATCTGAGAAAGGGAATGATAAAAAGAGGATCCCAATCACGTGTGTCATACAATGCTTCGGCTCTGGGCTTGATGAACTCAAGAGCGGCAGCAACGTCCATGCGATCAAACTTCTGAATGAGGCATCCCTCCAATTCATGCTTGAGTTTGGTAGCTTGTTCACTGGTAATGATTTTCCATTGACGGACAACCTTGATCCAAGTCACAAGAGCACGATCATTCTGGTCCTCCAATCCATTCACCTTGGCCTTGAGGTCAGGGTGTAGAGATTTGAGAATCATATTCTTGAAGGTATGCTCATTCTCCTTATCAAAGTCATCATAGTGCTGGTAAAGGGAATCGGCTGTCTTTTTGACAAACCCAATATCACCAGAGAACATGTGGGGATTCAGAACAACATTCACCATGGTATCTACCTTGTGAGGGTGATTCATAAAGCAGTGCTGTTCCAAACCATAGTCACGAGACTTGTTGATGACAAAGAGCTGCAGCACTTGGAAGGAGTCCTTGATGCTCCATCCTGGGTCCAGACTACCAATGGCGGCTTCACGCTTCATGCCCTTGGTCTTGTCCAAGTGGCGGTACTGACCGGCATGGACATTGACCGTTTCGCTCTCCAATGCAGACCAATCATGCTTGGGGACACCTCCCATCCTGATAATCCACTGGCCATTGGCCTCCTCCACTGTTCCCATGTTGGGTTTGGAGGGCTTGTTGAAATTGAAGGCACTACCTGTGCCTTTGGGAGTGGAGGTCATCTTCTCATTGATCTTACCAGAGATCTCTTGCAACTGTTTGACAACATTCTCTCCCTTCTCATCCTGTACGGACTGCACGGTCTTCATGGCTTCAAGTTCCTTCTTGGCTTCTTCCGCCTTTCTTTCTGCCTCAGCTGCCTTGGCTTCAGCCAGGTTGAGGCGCTCCTCGAGGTCCTGCAACTTCCTGGCAGACATCTTGCTTCCTTGTGAAGTCTTCTTCCTGTCTCAGTGGAGACCTTGGTACCAAATGCTCCTCTGCGGAGGCTTCTTGTCGATGATCAATTGCTCCCTTGGAGCCTTCAGAGAATCTCCCTTGGAGACTTCTTCAAAACTTGCTTGCTGTAATGAAGTGAGTGCAACCTCAATTCACACAAGCAACAACCTGCTCCAACAGATGACAAGTCCTTCCGGGCCCTGAAGTACTTGCCTTGTTTGGAGAAGGGATGAGGCTGCTTCTTGACAGAGGGAGCGCAAGTGAGGGTTAGTCAGATTGCTTGGGCTCAATAACCAGTAAAGGGTATTGTATTTTGCTATTTGTTGTTTTAAGACAATTTACCTTTGAAATTGTGAGCTCAAAAATGGGGTTTGTTGTGTTTCTGATTTTACAGCATGGGAAACAGGGTAGAATGACCAACAATGACCTTTTATCAGTACCAGTCTCACAGCAAACAGGTAGCCTTGGACAGTCATCAGTCTGGGGTCACAGTCATTGACACTTGCACATTGCCCCCAAGAATAGCATTGCCCCAAGACTAACCAATTGCCTTGCTGTTGGTCAACTGCCCACACATTGCCCTTCAACATTCTCCAGGACCACAACTGCCTCGCATTGCCCTTCAACCATCTTCAGGATCACAACTGCCTTGCATTGCCCTTCAACATTCTTCAAACAGTGACCTGCCCACATGCTTCCTCAGACGTGTCTCAGCTCTGACATACTTGAAGTTGAAGTTGCACTGTGGCAGCTGCTGCAAGTTGCAGTTTGCCATCTGGATCAGGTCAGTTTCTCCATCTGCTTCCATCTGTCTCAATTGGTGGGTTTAGTAGCAGCCAGCCTGAGGAAGTCTATGATCATGGCCTTGGGGGTCCTAGTGGTGTAAAGGGGAAGGTCTGATCCTGCAACTTGGACATTGACTAGTGCAAGAAGGAATTTGTAGACTGTGCCAAAGGATTGGTTCTGATTGTCTTCTGCAGCTGCAGTGGATACATCAGGGGATTGGGCTTCAAAGCACAGGGCATTCCTATGCAATCTCTTGGCCACAGGGAGCAGTTCTTGCTTTGACAGTGGGGCTTTGGCTAATGATAGTTCTGCCTTGCTCAGTTTGAAGATGGAGTATGAGGTGATCTGGAAGACTTTGTCTAGTGGGATGGACTTGTCATATTCAGATAATGCATCATTGGAGAACTCTTCTAATTCAAAAGTATAGGTAAAGAGTGTTCTGCCTTTCTTGGGGTCTCTGGTTGGGGTTGTTCCAGTGGGAGGTCCTCTACTACCTCTCTTGGAGGATGGTGGGGTAGATGACATCTTGGAGTTCAGAGGAGTCTTGGAGTTAACTGGAACTGTGGTTTGTGAAGACATTGAGAAGGTCAAGTATCAGCAGCCTTGAACACCAACAGGGGCCTGAACCTTGAACACCAACAGGGGCCTGATTGCTGCTGCACACCAAGATAGATCAAGGTGCTACACTTGGTCAATGACTTGAAGGGGCTTGGGGGTTAGTCTCAAAGATAAGGGCAAGAGACTTAGCGGGAATGTTCCAGAGATATAAGGGGATGAAGACTTAGAGGAAGTTTTTCGGAGATATAAGGGACAGAAGACTTAGGGGAATTGTTTCGAAGATATAAGATACAGGAGATTTAGAAGGGATGCTTCGAAGATTTAGGAGGTTGGCTGTTGGTTGGATGGTTGGTTCAAGAGTTTGATGCTTGCCCGATTGTAATAGGATTTCAATGGGGGAGAGCTCCAAGGGCTTGAAGGGGCTCGGAGGTTGGTCGCAAAGATAAAGGGCAAGAGATTTAGGGGAATGTTCCAGAGATATAAGGGGATGAAGACTTAGAGGAACGGTTTCAGAGATATAAGGGATGGAAGACTTAGGGGAAGTGTTTCGAAGATATAGGGGACAGGGAATTTAGAGGGGGTATTTCGAAGATTTAGGAGGTTGGCTGTTGGTTGGATTGTTGGTTCGAGAATTTGATGCTTGCCCGATTGTGGTAGGATTGCAATGAGGGAGAGATCCAAGTTCTTGACGATGCAATTCAACAGCCGGTCGGTTGGATCGGTTCGAGTTACCGTGAGATTTAGAGGGAATGTTTCGAAGGCTTAGGAGATTGGCTGGTAGTTGAGTTGTTGTTCCGAGAGTTTGATGCTTGCCCGATTGTGGTAGGATTGCAATGGGGGAGAGCTTCAAGTTCTGTTGGCTGCAAGTCAATGGCCGTTCGTTCGAGTTGTTGTTGTTGTTGGTTGTTGTTGTGGTTGTGATTGTGATTTTCGAAGATGACTCGCCTGTAGAAAGTGTACCAGGTTCTACGCAGAATGACTGGTATCTTCTGTGGCAGCAATCACAATCGATGGATCGGTTGGCCGTTCGGCCCCGTAGAGGACTTTCTGCTGTTGCTGAGAGGCTCGAATGGGACCGGCAGTGTTAATAAGCTTGTTGTTCTTGTCTGTTTGGTGTTTTCGAGCTACTGATGATAGTGTATCGGGTCGGTCGATGGCCATGGTCGATCCTTTTCGATCGAGTGGTTTATGAGGTTTTCTTTGGTTGTGATTAGTGTTACGTAGGTTTCTACACGATTTGAGTACTGGGTCATAATAAAAGTCTTTTCGATAAAGCCAACGCTGGAATTATTAGGGAATACAGGACGGTACAGCTCTTCGTCGCCCTCCTCATCCGAGGAGTCCAAGACAATTTCATATACTTGGTCCTCTCTGCATTCTCCCTCCTCTCTCATCTGATTCTGACTCATCGTCGCTGCTATCATCGCTGCTGTCATCCTTGCACGACAGTTTCATATTACCATACATCTAAGAAGCGCATAATGGGGTCTCGCAAAAACAGCGAGGTCTGGAAGGTACCGAATGACATGCGTCCCTAGGCGATTGGTGACGTCATTGCTCCCGGATTTGGATGGTGTTTCGTGTGGAACAGGTACTGGATTCTCCATTGGGTGTGGCAGTATGCACCGTTTTGGAACCCTGCATGCATCCAAAATTCCCAACCCCATAGGTACCGACCAATTTTGTGGTCCCGTTTTGTCCCCTATGCCATACCAATGAACATGGAAACTACATACAGAATCCGGTACAGAGCGGTTTGGGGGTTAGCTTTTGGTAACCACACTCACAGTTTGTAAGGTCGTGTAGTCTTTGCCAAAGGTATTACAGTTCCTTTATACGGGCTAGCGATCGGCAAGTACTACTAGCTAGCTACTACTAGCTGTATCATGGGTTATTGGTATTGCGACTACTGTAAAGCTTGGTTTGAAAGCAAGAGGGCACTAAGTGCTCACACCAACCAATCTCGGAGTTGCATTGCAGCAAGACAGAATGCACTTGGCATTGGTAAAGCAACAAGAAGTACTAGTACTAGGAGAAAAAGGGACATGACTACTGCAGGGCTTGGTGCCACTGACACTGGAAGACCCGCTAAAGCACCACGGCAAGTTAGAAGATCTGCAGGAGAGGAGAGAGGCACATTGAGTCAAATGCCAGCCATTCCACAAGACATGGTGGAGGAAGATCAAATTGCTTGGGCCATGCAAGATGGTGGTGGTATTGGTTCCGAAAGCGAGGAAGACACTAGAAAACCAGCAGCTGACCCGCAGTTTGGTACCCGAGATGACGGCAATGAGGAAGCAAAAGAGGAGGCAGATGAGGAAGCCATAGAGGAAACTGATGAGGAACAATAACTTTCAGTTCCAATACCCAAGTAGTGGACTGGGTCTCGCTGAAGCCCTTCCTCAGGGACAGCGGTAGTCAGACAGTAAGGGAGCCTCGGCGTGCCTTGTTGGGGATTCGCGATTAGGGATTCAACCTGTACCTCTGTACTAGAATTTGATGCCAGTAGTAAAAGCTGGTAGCCCCCACCCACTTTTTCAGTAGTATCTCAATAGACAACAGTAACAACTAAGAGAGCTTAGAGCAACTAACATACTACTGAAAAAGCGGTCTACTATCGAGTCGAAGCAGCGAAGAGGAGCCTATCGAAGCAACGAAGCAACGAAGCAAACTGTAGCAGGAAGAAGCGAGTATCGGCCGAACGCCGATCGCAACGACGATCCGAGGACGGATTGCTACGACGAGACGATAGAGACCAAACCTGTCGATTACGACAGCAACGACGCGACACAAGAGAAGAAGACCGTCGACGACGACAACGACGACGGCATCGGTACAAGACCGAAGAGCAGAAGACTGTCGAAGGATCGACAGCAACGCGACGACGGAACGAGAGCGACGCCGCGACAAGAGCAGAAGGATCCGAGGACGGATCGATCGCGACGACGCGAGAGAGTTTCATCGGCAGAATCCACAAGGATTGCCGAGAGCCGACAGCATCCAGCCGGAACTGTCAGAGCCAACAACAAGCGCGAAAGCCATAGTGCCAGCGCAGGGGCCAAAGGACGGGCACCCAACAAGGAATCAACAATACAAAGAAACGGGTTCGGAGTGGAAACGACCGCACAGTGTGTGAAGCAATCGTTCCCTCCCTGCAAGATCTTTAGTAAATAGATTTAACACTCCCTAGCCAGGAGTATAAATTTGAAGTTATCGCCCCATAGCCAAAAGACGAATAAGTAGTCGGACGAGAACTTAAAATAAAGAGCTAGTCAATCAAAAACAACGAATTGAAATAGTCCACCTACCGTAACATATACAATGAGCGGTAGAGGTAAAGGAAGAGGTGGCCGAGGAGGCGGCAAAGCACGAGGGCATGGAAGAACCAGTCCATCGTCGAACCAGCAGAAAGGTTCATGCAAAGCCCTCAACCAACATGTGTTTAACTTCGGTACAACTGGATCTGGAACGGCAGACCAGATGATATGCACATGGGAGAAGATCGTCATCTATGTTGGACAACAGATGGGTGACGACATGAGCAATGAGCTACGCAACCTGAAACAGACAGTGTTGGTAGCACCGGTGTACTCAACGGAGACCCAGAACAGGCTTGAAACGGCGAAGATACGATGTGAAGTGAACAACCATCGTCTCCTATCGGCAACCCAAGCAAGCCTACAGCTACTAGAATCAGAGATAACCGCAGTCACCAACAACCCGACTCTCGGTAGCTTACGCACACTAACGATAGAAAAAGCACAACTCGTTAATGAAATAGTCGACCTTATGGCAGCCATAGCCGACCCACCGGAAGAGGAACTCCGGGGGCTAGAGAAAGCAGAGTATGGAGGGCTGATGAAGACCCACCTTACGAGGTTGGCAAAACTACAAGAAAATAGAGGCAAAGCTAGCCTCCTTGCTTATTTTCCGCTCGTTCCCATTCAGATTGCCGCCTTTGTGCGTCCTACATGCTGTTACGGGGGATTTCTTCATGCACCTGGCAGTAAGTCTCCGAACTGCAGGCTCAGGTGCTTTTTATAGTCCAGGGACTCTCCCATCATTATCATACGGGGGCTCATTGTCTCGCTAGACCCCCGCCTTACTTGGGAAGTACGTCAACTGTTGACGACTTGTAACACCAAGTTACGGTTAATATTTTTGGCATGCGTGTAAACGGTAGGCTATGCCGGACAGTCGTGTCCTTTCCTTGACTACCCGGATTCTACTTCGATCTCGGGTACGTGCTAGTTAGCACTGGCAACGTTTCACTACCGGTCCACCCGGCATTGCCCTGATTGGTTGGACAGAGGCTCAACTCATTGTCCACATAATGGTCGTGATTCTAAAACCACGAGCCTTGTAGAATCGATGACCTCCTTAACTGCTTCTAGGATGGTCTCTAGCTTCCTTTTGGCAGGTGTCTAGATGTTATAAAATCGATTTTACGGCTTAAGCGTTAACAGGAACGGAATTCCTGCCACACAGAAAATGTCCATCGTTAGGAACACATCCTTGTGTAATTGCAAAAAGTCTCTCGCACTTTCATTGCATTGCTGCCACTGCGCTCGGTTTCGTCGAGTGGGCTTGCCTTTCAACGCTTCAATATCCTTGCCCATATAGCTTGTGCCGTGTCGATGTCTTCGACGGTCACAGGGCAATTTGCGATTTGATTGCTCATAATCCCCATCGGAAATCTTTAATCGATGGATAGACGAGTGCTTATATAGCAGCTTCTGCCCTTGATGCGGCTTTAACTTGTCGTTTGCTGAAGCCTTCCTTATTTTCGGCGACAGTATTCACAAGTGCCTTCCCATTTTTCCTAGGGTCATGAACGTGTAATCCTTCACTGTTCATTTCGTATTACTACGTCCGGTAGGCCTGGTCTAATGACTGTGTAGGTTCCTTGCGGACAGTCATAGACGATGTTTGCAATTCTTGCGGACATTCTTAAAGATAAGATGTTCTGATTCCTCTTTCATCGAACCATACTCTCTCTTTGTGGCCAGCTACTTGGTGTGTGCTGGACCTTCAGTTGCCTCCGGTACTCTTCACTGTAATGGACGATCGGCTTTCCTGATGTCGGTAACCAATGTCTTTATTACAGAATAGATCCAACGTGGACTGGTTGTCCAGTAGTGGATCTCTCTCATATCTATGTCGTCCAACCTTTTGTGTGGGCGACTATGCCTTGCTTAGTCGGTTCTTCGTTCCGTCCGTCTTCGTTCCGTCCGCGAACAGCGGTACGTCGAACGTAAAGAAACTTTCTCGACTTTCTCGTCATCTGACTGCGTGATGTCAGAGTCGGCATCATCCTGTTCTTCCTCCAGGGTTGTCAATGCTGTCGTCATTTTATCTTGCAGTTTGCTGATAGTAGCTAGGGTTCTCCTTTGAACGCTACTAGAGCTTTTCTTGCTCGACGTGCTTGACTTGCTACGCTTGCTCGACCTAGATTGTCATCGTCGTCTGTCTTTGTCTTTATCTTTGTCTTTCTTTATCTTTGTCTTTATTTTGTCAGGACAGTGCGATGCTGGATGTCCTTTATCGTGCAGGAAAAGCATTCTTTCTCTTCCAGTATTCTTTATCATAGCTCGCGTTTTCGCGGCCTTTTCCTCTGCCACCACCCCGTCCTCTCCCGCCTTGTGCTGTCTGAGCAAAGGAGCTTCCGTGGGAAGTGGACTGTCGTGGGATGTTACTCTTGGGGTGTTTGTCCAAAAGGTGTAATACCTCATGTAACGTGTGGGATAGTTATCAGTGCCTTTGGCAAAGTCGTCCCTCAGGTTCTGTTTAAGCTTGGTATTTTCGGCTGAACTATTTGTTAAGAAGATGTAACTAAAGTACCGTTCTTCAGCGTATGCCGAGACTTTCTTCTGGTCATCGGCTCCAAGGTCAGCGTATGCTGTGTGTGTGGAGTAGTTTGCCGTATGCAGCAGGGCTGCATCTGTACTTTGGAAATACCCACGATTTTGCAATGTCCCTTTTGTGGTAAATTGCTCGTGGTATTCGGAAGCGGTAAGGCTCCCTTGGTGGAAATTCAACAGTTGTTTTTCCAGTTGGAATAATGTGTGGTACACAAAATTATCATCGGTCTTGGGCCATGATCGTCTTATGGATCATTTTTCGTAGCTCCAGTGGGTCGCTCTTAACAGGACGTCATCGAAGTCCGTTTTCTGCTTCATCTTGTCCTTTAATAGTCGGGTGCACTGCCCTAGGATCAAGTTGAA
>CAICTM010002022.1:0-19303 GCA_903772945.1 Seminavis robusta
CCACGATTGAGATAAAATCATTAAGTCTTTGATGTTGCCTTTAAGTAATATGTACCCCATCCTACATTTTTGAAGAAACGACAGTCAACCTTCCCTTGAAGGTTTGTACTCAAATTGCTACAGTAAATTAAAGGTCAGGAACCAGGGCGAAAACCAAGGTGGTTTCTTGCACTGGACGCACCCTTACCGCTAGCTAACCCTGCCGCTGGGATACATGATTCTGTGCGCAGCGAAACGTACTAGTACGGTACGCTGACCGGCACAGGCACTGTTTGCTTGGAAGCGGACGCCACAACCTTCGCAAGGATAAGCTGGTCCATCTCCAGCTCGAGCTCGGGTCACACCAGGGTACTAGCTAGCACTGTAGATCATCACCAGCAGCATTCGAGGGTCTTCCCTGAGCTCTTACCGGTTACCGATATTAGGCTCTTTCCTGCCTGAAGTTGTTATTGCGAGAAAGTACATAACGATACTGATTGGCTGGTACTTTTAAACTTGCTGATTAGGCGTAGGATTCGTCCAGGTGTTTTGGCTTCTAAAAGGGGAAGTACCATGTACTCGAGTAGGTCTACGTATTAATACCTTAAAAAAAAATTCTCTGCGGTCACTTGAGTTCTTCAACGACCAAACTTCGTCCAGGGACATTTTTTGGGCTGAAGCTTCTTCATTCTTTCCCTCTCCTCCATCAAACAACCTCTCACACTCCAGCTTGGTTTCTCACTCTAACTGACATCAACTGACATCGACTGAAACCAAGCGAACCTGTTATTATTGTTGACCATGACAGTTGCAGTAGAAGGAGAGTTTCTCGACGGCGCCTCCACCTTTGAAGGGAAGGAGCCTAGCTGTGTCGACACCGACAGCCTGTCGGACAATGAGAGCAACAGTAATGAACGACATCAAGAGAAACATAAAAAGGACGTTTGTGACAACAAACGAACTGGCAACAGCCTGGATGCTGCGAGCGAGCATCGGCCTCGACCCAATCGAAGAGATATGCTTCGAAAAAAGCCAAAAGGGGATGGTCTTGCTAGAGGAAGCGACTATGGCCCGCCTAGACGTCCCAAAAGAACTGGCGATAAGGAAGGCGAGGATAGCCTGGATAGAGCCAGTGATCACAGCAAGAGTGGATCTCGTGGACGAGGTCTACCACAGAGAACCCGTAGCGCCAAATCATCCCGCTCACCCGCTCGGCCAATGACAATTGCAAGAACATCCAGCAATTCTGGGTCTCGTGAAGTTCGGGCGCTTCCCGAGAGATCTCTCAGTAATCGGCGTATCCGCAGATCCAGCAGCGCCAAGAGCGAAGATCAGTTGAATCGTCGAAAGCAGACGGGCCCGGACGTGGATGAACAAGAGTTCGCCAAGACCGTCAGTCGCGATTCTACACCAAGAGACTCCGGAGGTGATCTTGCCAGTGACGGCGGCGACGAGGTACTAGTAGAAAAGTGTCCAAGCCGCGGCAAGAGGGGCGGCGAGGGCGAAAAGTGCCCAAGTCGCCAGGGAAGCAAGAGAGATCTTCGCTCTCGTGGCCAATCCAAGCGATCAGGGTCCAGGCGTAACTTGCTCAAAACAACTAGCATTGACTTGGATGACGAAGAGTTTGTCGAGGCCATCAATCGTGAGACCAAGCGAAGGGACTCTGAAAACGACCTTTTTAATGATAGCGATGGTGACGACGACGATGAGGCCATAAAGCGCCCACGCCGCCAAGGTAGCAAGAGAGATGTCCGCTCTCGTGGTCCGTCTTCTCGTTCTGGGTCCAGGCGCAACTTGCTCACAAGCAATAACATTGATGGCGAAGGACAAGAGGACCCAACAAGCCGTCGAGGGAGCAAGAGAGATGTAGCGTCACGCGGACCTCCTTCACGCTCTGGATCAAAGCGGAACGTGTCTAGCGGCGAGGAGAAAGGCAAAGGGGCGGTTAAGGAAAAAAGCAAGCGTGAGGGCCGCTCTCGAAGCCCCCCTCCGAGGCGCATCATCAGCCTTGACAAAGAAGACGGAGACGAAACGCGTAAGCAAACCTCTGACACACCACGCTCAAGCTCCCGTCGGAATCTGATGAGCGGGGACTCTGCCGAAGATGAATGCCGCCGACGGGAAAATCGAAGGAAAGCCACACGCTCCCCACCTCCGAAATCACTCTCAAAGCGCAACCTAATGAGCGGAGATGACGAAGAAGGCAAAGAAAGACGATCGCCTCCATCACGGAGTGGGTCCCGTCGCAACTTGATGATGGGTGTATGCGAGGAAGCCAACCGGGGATCTCGTGCTGCGCCTGCGAGGGCTGGGTCTCGTAGGAATCTTCTCCTTGGCGTAAAAGATGAGGAGGACGAGAGGCCCCAACGCACTGCTCCTGTACGGGCCGGGTCGCGAAGGAATCTACTCCTGGGCGGAGATGACGAAGACGAGAAGCCGCTACGAAGAAAGGGTGGCCTGCAAGACCGAAGACACAACTCGCGAAGAAATTTGATGGACAACATTGACAAGGATGTTTGCGACGAGGACAATGCCGGGGGACGTCAAGGAACCGGCCCCAGATCGCGCACGGCACGTCGGGACAGACGTGAGTTGATGCGCTCGCAATATGCTGCAGCGGTCCGGTACAACAATGACGATGATGGCAATCGAGACAACTCGGAAGAAGAAGAAGACAAACCTGAAGATGCCGTTGCAGACGACGAAAAGAAAACCGAAGACAAAGACGAGGAAGAGTGCGATTTACCCGACTGCACCAATACCGCTTCTAGCAGCAAAAAATCCATCTTTGGCGCCGCCGTCAAAGTGGCAAGCAAGGCGGCGAAAACCGCGGTGAAAACGACTGTGAAGTCTACCACACAAGTTGCCAATGTGGCAACTGCGGCTGCTACCAAGACAGCTGCTTCTACCGTCAAAAAGGCCGCAAAAACCATCTCCGGCCCCAACCCTCGAAAATCCCAGCATGTATACCTCATGTCAAATGACGAACCTGGCGGAGAAGGACTCGGGGCTTTAGATGACTTGGCTTCTTTGGAATTTGACACGATGAACAGCGGCAATATAATGGACCAGCAGACATCTCAAAACGCCTTGACGGCTTGAACATCAAAACAGGATGTAATTAGAGATGAACAGTAACAGCTTTATTAACGCACAGTCCTAGCGTCCTAGCTACATGTACAGAATGAGTGAGTGGCGCCATCGCATTCCAATGAATACGGTATGCCATCAAGGGAAACTTGAACCACTCTGCTCTCAGTAGCTTAAGAGAAGCACGAGAACTGAATCCTGGAGCTGTGGGCCCGATCCTTGCCAAACAGTGCATTGGATGCTGCGACATGGCCGGGAAGACTGCCTACCCTGCCCGAAGGGCCCTGTACGTACAGACAGCTACCGTGACGTAGCTGCTGGCCGTACATGTAGAGTGTTTACACAAAAGTGGAAAACGGAAGAAAAAAGGATCCGGCATACCGCCCTCCGCGGTATAACTGCGCCGGTACCCGTATCAAGATCTGGAGCTGTCGAATATAGAATGAGTAGTCGTTGCCTCTACCGGTGCCACTCAAGTTGTCAACACGTACATCAGTCCTCACCATAGTAGATAGGCCCACAACCGTCCCACCAGAACCCATCCCTGTCACCAATCCCTTACCAACACCCAGACCCAAAGTTGGTCTGCCCCTGGACTACTCCTGGATACACACCAGGACCAACTAAGCAATTACTGTCCCCACCTGGACCAACTCCAGCCAGAGCAGCCCCTGGACCAACTCCAGCTCCAGGGCCCCCACCATAATCGGGCCCATCACCAGGTTCAGCACGATGCGTTGGCCTGGAGGTTCAGGATCACCTCAAAACCCCCCGTTTTCAACTCCAGGGCCAACTCCAGGGCCCATAGCTCTGGACCAACCGGAGGTACTAACCGGTGCATGCAACTGTACTGGTACGATACCTCAGCAGAACTCAGAATAAGTAAAGGTCCCGGTCCCGTACCCCCACCGGCCACTGGCCGCAGCAGCTCGCAAACCTGCGTTGAGCGGGCATGCATTAGGCGCTCCCCCCAAGCCCAGGAGCCTGGAGACCCTCGAAGCTGGAAGGGGAACTCGAGTGAAAGGTGACAAGTAGACTAGCTAGTGAGGTGATGCGCTGGTGAAACTGGAAATTATGGATGGTGCATGGTGCGGGCCATACTACACGTGTACTATTTGAGTCTGAGAGGCAACGTCAGTAACCTCAGTCGTCAGATTTCGCAAGTGACACATTGTTAGAACTACCTAGGATTTTAAGTCAGCGGGAGCTGCGATACCTCGGCAGAAAGACAGATAGAAGAATGATGACATGTTTGAGATTGCAACCTTCTTTCAAGGTAGCCCTGGCGACAACACCCGACTTCGTTGTGTGTTGCCGCCCGGTATCATTCCTTCATTATAACCTTCTTTTTAATTTAAGCTAGCCCTGGCGACAACACCCAACTTCGTCGTGTGTTGTCGCCCCCTAACCATAACTTTACAGCCGTAACTTTTGTAGCTTCTGCTGGCTTATTGTGTTGAGTGCACTAACCTTGAATAATCATGATTTATTCCTACCTCTAAAATTTGTAGAGTTGGCTTGTGCCTATCTCTATCCCTATATTTTGGCTTCACCGGAACAGGAAACAGGAAACAGGAAGCAGGAAGCAGGAAGCAGGAAGCAGGAAACAGGAAATACCAAAAAAGGGGGTGAGGGCTCAGGCAGATAGACTGCCGAGGTAAAGGTACAGTAGCGGCAGAACGTACAGTACGATATGGCTAGGGTGATTTGTCCCTCACAAATTTTCACTTAGGCTAAGTGCTCGAAAATCCACTTAGGCTAAGTAAAACACTTAGCCTAAGCAATACACTTAGGCTAAGCCATACTAAGCAACTCACTTAGGCTAAGCGAAACACTTAGGCTACGCTATACTAATCAACTCACTTAGGCTAAGCGAAACACTTAGGCTAAGTGATGCTCTCCAAGGCTCCTCAACAGCAGAAGTCTCAAGTATCCTCAACAGCACAAGACAACAAGTCCCTGCAGCAAGCACACACACAGACACAAGGAGACACTATTACCCATCATGCCCCCACTTTCAGCTTCATGTGAACTGCTCAAAGAGCTTCACAAGAAAGAGCTTAATTGAGTTACAACAGAGATTCGAATTCAGGTTGCAACTTCCCTGGAGGATGACACCACTCATACTATTAATCTGGCTTCCACCCTTGGCTATGGTGTGAATAATCCAAAAAACTCAAACAATAGCACAGTCTATTGGCTGCCCAAAGAATTCAACCAAAACTCAAGCATATGGCGCGATTCATTAGACTCCCCCAAGCAAAAGGGATCATTCGACGTCGTACAGGCATTGATTTAGAAAGCTATCAGCTCCGACATCTCAACAAGAAAAATGAGGATTTGATGATGAATATCAAAGCACTCGCAAAAGATACAAACTATAATCCCAACTACATACAAACCCCTGCCGATCGATTGCTACAAAACCTAGAAAAAGATCCTACAGTATCGTTTACAGTTTTGTTTGCCGACTATGACACCAACCTTCTTACCATACGGCAGAGGAGGAAAGTAGTCGCGTGAACTTGAAATGTGAAATAATATCGTGGAAGTCTGAAACTTGACAAGAGATCATCACATTTTCTTCGGTTGTTGATTAATCCTTGTAACTCCAATAATGGAAAAAATTTAACATGATCATTGGTTCGCAATGATGAAAACACACTGTTGATTCGATCGGCAAGACCATGATATACCGTGTTGTAATGTTTAGTTTCTTGCTCCAGTGTGGGAAGATCAGTCAAACCATCCAATTCATCAGAGTACCGCAATTCTTTGTCATCACAAAGGATTACCAAATCAAATCTTTGTTGAATGATAGTTGAAAGTTCATCTGGGACAGTCTCCATTGCTTGTTTCAAAGTATTGTAGAATGAAAAAGCAACACGCTTTGCTCCAAGGCATTTTTTCAATACAGCTCCCAGAACCAAGTAGAGACCACTTGAAATCACATAGCTCGGAACGTCGTTGTTTCCAGGAAGTTGAGTGATATTGTCTGCATTGATAAGGGGAATCTTGTCCAAACAACCAATAACCGTTGGAAAGAAGTTATTTTGGAAATCAATATTGTCGTGATATTCCTGGTTGAACAAGCGTCCGTAATGCGTGGAAGGGTCATAGGCTTGGTGCTCTTGGTAGGGATCAGAATCAAAATGCATAGACCTGTAGATGCTGTGATATTTTCTTGTTTCCGCTTTCTGTCATGCTGTTTTGTGTGCTCACATTGCTTCTCTTTCTTCGGAGTCAACAACTGCTCCTATGACATGGTCAATCTCAGACCTAAGCTCAGACTCAATCAAACCATCCTCGCCAACACTATTGTTGGTGTTGGTAGCATTGGCATTGTTGGATGCACCATTGGCCTGTCCTTGTAAGGGTGGAAGCTCATGGTCGTGATTTGTTTCCATCCTTAACAGTTTTTATATTGACATATCTCAGAGGCAGAGTTTTCCCAGTGCCTTTGAAAAAATGAAATCTGACAGATTATGAGCTGAGAAGCTGCCACGAAAAGCATCACTTAGGCTAAGTGAATCACTTAGCCTAAGTGAATCACTTAGGCTAAGTGAATCAAATGTGACTGACTACCTGCTAAATCAAATAAGACTGAATTTCACTTAGGCTAAGTGAGCCACTTAGCCTAAGTAAATCAAATTGAATCACTTAGCCTAAGTGAAAATTCAATCACTTAGCCTAAGTGAAAATTTGTGAGGGACAAATCACGCTACCCATCCAGTACTTATACTCAGTAGTATATTAGATAGATGTAGTCTCAGTAACTTTTAATATTTACTGCTATTTATTAAGAGTGCGTTGTATTTTCGTACTTAGGGAGTGCTTGGGCAGGCTCGCTGTAGATTCAAATAATGACTTATTGGGGCGAGCTTCACCCGAATCCAGCATTACTGAGTATTCTTTTTGCAAGGGGGGGTTGCATGAAGTTGTACTCAAAAATTTTATAGTGGCTTCCTTTGTAGTTCTTGGTGGTTACTCCTCTATTTAAAGCCTACTCGGAGTGTTTGCTTTAACAGGCTCGCTGAACGCTGAAGCTACGCTGAACGGTAAGAAAGAACCACCTCAGAAGGTCAGAAGGAAGAAGGATCCCCTATGTGGTGATAGCAAAAGCACCGAAGACCGAAGCGAGCTATTTATTTATTTTACTCCAAAAAAGGAGGGCTCGAGTACAGTATAACGACCACACGACCACCATGGTTTTCCTCAAAATCGGAACAACAGTCTCCATCTCCGACGCGACAATGAGCGATCAGCCCGATGAGGGAAAAGTGGAGACTACTACTGATGGTGGGAGTAGTCGGCAAGAGGCTGCTAATAAGTATGGAAGCGGAATACGAGACTTGACAGCAACTTTGAGCGCTGCGAACCCCAAGAGAGCACACAGTGGGCTGGCACAGCTGACGTCGAGTGTCACCAGTGCGGAAAGTATCAGCACGTCTGCTGCCGTCGACGGAGCCATCCCTGATATGGTGGAGAATTGTTTCCATATTTTGAAGGACGGCCAAAAACACCAGGATGCTGGGACGAGTTTGTTGGATAAAGTCAAGGAAAACGCCGAGCGCCACAGACAGACCAAGAAACTAGCCACGGAAGCGGGCAAGAAAGACGACGAAGCTCACCCTGCCGCTGAAGAAAAAGAAGACTTGGAACCAAACTCGGGGGAGACGATTTTGGGTCTGTTCGCTGCAGATCAGACTCCCTGTCCACAACAACGGTCCTCCCATGGCAAGACATCTTACGTGGATATGCTCTCAGGCGGTGATATTGATTCTGATTCGGACTACGAATCAGATGATATGGACATGTCCCGAAAAATGAAGGACCTCCTCATGAGCACATCCACTGGTGAGCATGTCACACAGCGTCACTCTGCCTCGGGCGTGCATAAAATGCCTGGCCATATCCACGATGACAACTGCAAATCTTCCTGCGATAAGATTCCGCGTCGTGGCTTGGATCGAGCCAGAAGTGAACGCATGAATAATGGCAGCGGAAGAACCAAAAATAATGTCAAATTGAAGCGAAACAAGAGCACGGAGGATTGCACGCCAAAACCATCCGGTTTGACCAGGGCTGTTTCTACGGGATCGCATGAGTTGGAGGGCCATCGGCGAGGCGTCAATCGCACAAAGAGTGGACGAAAAGCGCGTCCACACTGTCCCAGGGACGATGAAGGGGCCAAACCCACTTCCTTGAATCGTACGTCGTCGACGGGGTCGCCATCCGGATCTCCAACACGGGTGGAACGCGTCAAGAGCTCCCGCAATGTCTCGCGAAGTCCCAGGCGTGTCAGGAGCTCGGGCGATGGTGAGACAGATGGAAGTCCTCCCCAGCCACCTGCCATGAAACGAAACCTTTCCACCGGAAGTACAGGTTCGGGAGAACCAAAACAACGCTCCAGTCACAGAAGCCCCAGGCGTTCCAAGACCTCGGGCGATGGTGAGATGGCTGGAAGTTCTCCTCAACCACCTGCCATGAAACGAAATGTTTCCACCGGTAGCACGGGGTCGGGCGAACGAAAACAGCGGTCCAGTACTGGAGGAACTTCTCGACTCTCTCCCACTCGTTCACCTCGGAAAAAGGGAGAGCTAGACTCTGCCACGGAGCACTCTCCCAGACGCCGCGGGGAACCGAGCAGGGGTCTCATCAGGAATGATAGTAGCAGCAGTGTTGGAAGCGCTGCCAAGAGACAATCGCGGAGTAACAAGCTCCGCCCCATGCTAGGTAGGTCTGACTCGGAAGGCAGCGCTGGTGGCAGCGGCAGGAAGAGCCCCACCCGCGTGACCAGTTGTAACGACAGGGACTTGAGCCCTGGCAACAGCGGCAGTGCGATCAACGACCCCGATCGTCGCAGAGCTCGTGACATGAGGATGGTCCGAGCGAGTAGTCAACGCAATCTCAGCCCCTCGCGCAAACCAGAGGATTTAGCAGGTCAATCGGAAGGAAGAGTTCGAGACTTGAGGTTGGCACGTGAAATGAGCAAACGTAGCTTGAGTCCTCAGCGCAGAGCGGAAGATTTGGAGGAAATGCCGGCTATACCCATGCCCGGTGCCTTGTCCAGAGGTGTGTCCGCGGGAAACGCAGCAGCGGTAAGGCGAGCACCTTTGGATGCAAGTGGCGAGGAGGCGCTGCAGAGCATGAACATACGCCCACGAGTGCCGAGACCAGGCATGACACGAAGTCTGAGTGAAAAGGCCATGAATCGCCGCCAGGTGAAACCTTCCTCTGATCTCCTTGCGTCTCATTCCGGGATGGCAGCCGAAAAATCTGATGGCAACAGCTCTGGCGAAAGTCCCATGGGAAGCCCAACTTCCAATAGGAAAACACGTGGAGACGACGGAGAGGGGCGTGGTGGTTCGGGGAGGCCAATGCGAAGGGTCAAATCTTCTGGTTCTGGGGATGAGATGACTCGATCTGCCCATGGCCATCGTCGCAAACCGCGAAGGAAACCAACAGACGACGGGCACGATCATGATCTCTCTCCAGATGAGCCTCGTCGGAAACCGAGAAGGAAACCAACAGACGATGGACCCGATCCCGACCACTCCCCTGACGAACGGCCTCGTCGCAGGCCGGAAGACAGGGAGAGAAGGAGAAGACCGCGACAGGGCGAACCGCAAAGTCGGAGCAATTCGCCAACGCGAACCCATCAAAAAAGCAGAGGCAACGTCAACAGAGGTAAAAACCACCAATTTGACATTGCAAAGAATCAATATGCAAACATGGTAAAGCTAGCGGACGAGAAAGCGCGTGAGCAGGAAGAAGAGGAGGAAAAGGAAAGGAGGAGACAGGAGGAGGAAGAAGAAGAAAGAAGGCTCCAAGCCTTGGAGGAGGCTGCGGCGTTGGCAGAGGCAGAAGCTGAGGAAGAGGCGAGGAGGAAGAAGAAGGGTTTTGCTGGTGTCGCCAAATTCGCCGTCATGACTGCAAAAATGACAGCCAGTGTTGCGACAACTGCCGCAACGACAGGCGTGAATTTGGCATCAACCGCTGCGACGACGAGTGTGAATTTAGCATCAACTGCTGCGACGACGAGTGTGACTGTTGCAACAACAGCAGCGGGTGCTGCCACTCAGACCGCTTCTTCCACGGCCAAACTCGGTTTTTCCACTGTCAAGGGTGCCGTCAACGCTGTCAGCGCTGTATCGGACCTGGGAAGAAGCAGCCATCACGTCAAGGCTGTGAAATATGACTTGGGCTCGGAAACACATTCCCTCAAAGAATCCGAGACCGATCGTAAGTTGATGCCGGCTCCATCCATGTCTGCATTGGCGGGTGGAGTTCTAGGAGGTTCTTCATCAGCATTTATGACTGATGACAGTTTCGCCGCGGACGACGACGATGGTGCTATTGACTAGAGGAAATGCCCGCATGGCGAACTCTTCGTAAGCTTTTAGAAAGCAACCTTAATGTTGAACACAGTAACGAGACCGTACTAGGAAGAGTGCATTCGTGTAATTTGGACTTGCTATTGACATTTTGGCATGCCCTTGGTATCTATCTTCTGCCGGTACCGGTAGGAACTCAGCAGGAACAATCGCAACCGCAAAACAATTCAGAGCAATCGAAAGACAATCGAAAGATAGTCCAGACAACACGCATGGATTGAAGGTAGTGGGCATGCATGTGCCATTCATGCACCTAGGTCCTGTTCGTGAAACATACTTGAACAACAAAGAACATTCCAAATCCGCTTCAGTACAAGGGCTTTGGTGATTGTGCTGCATCTCTGTATCGAGAATCCGGTTTGGCCGGTCTCTACAAGGAGACCACATTGACGTTGATGGTAAGACATTCCCGGATGCATGGTCCATTTTGGGGTCTTTGCACTTGGACTGTTTCTATCAGTGCCTTGATTGTGGGGTGGGTCACTGGCCGGTATCAGCTTTTGGCCCATCATTTTACCCATGGATTGTTTGAAATCACGATATCAGACGGCTCCCGAAGGCACCTATCAAAACATTGGACAGGTACGATGTATGGTCCACTCTCATGGGCGATGTTGGTCTGGCAGGTCTGTTCTATGGAATGGGACCCGCCATGATTCGGCCAATGCCATTATTTTCTTATGAGCCGAGTTGACCAATAAGGCATGTGCTGGGGCTTCTAGCTAGGTACCGATCCTTCCGGTATGGTAGGAAGTACCTAATACATGTAGTTTGTGCTCTTTAACCTGATCTTTGTGTATTATAAGACAACAAATACTACTAGAATATGGACCAATTCCTCGGATCATTGCACAATGCAAAGCAAATCTGTTTGAATATTTAGTGGGCCCTGTGCCTTTTCAGAGAGTTACATTGAAGCATTCAATTCGCGACCTTCACAATGTCATAAATGACGTTGATATAGTAGTGTCCGTCATTGTGAGATCCAGGGCAGCCATTGTCGCGTAGCCACTGGATCATGCTGATGTCCTTAGACATGCAGGCAGCTTGAAATGTCTGTTCGCTCCATGGACAACCATTTTCATGAGCCCACTTTAAAAGTTCCAAGTGTCCACCTTCAGCAGCATCGGCACATGTCCGTTCATTCCATGGACAACCATTTGCACAAGCCCACTTTAAAAGTTCCAAATGTCCAGATCGAGCAGCACGGGCACGGGCACATGTCATTTCATTCCATGGACAACCATTTTCACGAGCCCACTTCAAGATTTTCAAATGACCATTGTGAGCAGCAATCCGGCAGATGTCCTCATTCCATGGACAACCATTTTCATGAGCCCACTTCAAATTTCCAAATGTCCATGTTCAGCAGCGTAGTGACATGTCCCCTCATTCCATGGACACCCATTTTGATGAGCCCACTTTAATATTTCCAAATGTCCACCTTGAGCAGCATAGACACATGTCCATACATTCCACAGACAACCATTTTCACGAGCCCACTTTAAAAGTTCCAAATGTCCGCCTTGAGCAGCCATGTTGCATGTCTGCTCATTCCATGGACACCCATTTTGACGAGCCCACTTTAAAAGTTCCAAGTGTCCATATTGAGCAGCACTGGCACATACCCCTGCATGCCATGGACACCCATTTTCTTGAGCCCACTTCAAAATTTCCAAATGTCCATTTTGAGCAGCACTGACACATGTATCTTCATCCCATGGACAACCATTTTCACTGTATCTTCATCCCATGGACAACCATTTTCACGAGCCCGCTTCAAAATTTCCAAATGGCCATTTTGAGCAGCACCTGAGCATGTGTCTTCACCCCATGGACAACCATTCGCTCTTAACCATTGGAGCACTTCCAAATGTCCATTTTTAGTGGCTCCAGCACATGTCCACTCATTCCAAGGGAATCCTTGTTGGCATGCCCACTGCAGGACAGAAAGAGTTCCAATTTTAGCAATGACAGTGCAAACAAGACGATGATGGGGATTCTTATTGCTGGCATTGTCCTTGAGCCAGAATTCTGCACGGGGCTGATTACAGAATGTTTCGCTGCAGAGAGTGTCGGTGATTTCTGCAGAGGGCGTCCATATTAAAAGTAGAATACGGGCGCGTTCCCAGGCTGTAGGTTACCCTTCTTGGATTTCTGTTGAGTTCAACTTTGCAGTACTCTTTGTACAGTTGATTCATCTTTTGGTTGACAGCCCCCACGAAAGCGTACTGTCCAGCACCAACAAGCGGCAGCCTTGGATCCAAATCAAGTCGTCAGCAAACAGAAGAGAATCGAAGGGAGGAGACATCTTCTGTTTCTTATTGTTGTTTGCAGTGCTATTATCATTAGTACCAGTTGCAGTATTCATGGTGCGGTTACATATTAGTATAGCAGTGGCTGCAGTGGTTGGAGTAGTGTGGATTCTGTGATGAGTGTGGAGCGAATTCTCTTGGAGCTCCACAATCCGTAGTATCCTGATCCCTATTTTTCAGTCATTCTCGCGCCGGCTCCCTCCAAGAAAGAAAAGAGCAACGGGAAATCTGGTCGAAGGCGAAAGATCTCTTCGTAGGTGAACCCAAGGAAGTCATTGACGACCATGGCCTTAGATCTTTTCTTTGCCAGGTAGCTACCGTCGTCGCGATCATACGTACAGCACCCGCACCTCACAAGTAGCTTCCTCAATAGAGTGCTATTAGTGGAATCGAATCTGACAATGGTTTCATCCAAGATACTCCTCGTCCTTGCATGTTTAATCTCTCTGCTATCGGTGGTATGTGGGAAAGATAAGACTCCCAACTTTGGCGAATTGGGGTGTAGTGGGTGCAGCGAACCAGGTCACTTTTGTGGAATTGATGGCAACTGCCACATCTTCTCTTGCCAGAACTACTATCAATATGCCGACCGCAAGTTGACGGGCTATGCCGACAACACGACCTTTCAGTGCTTTGGCTATACCCAAGGAGACCAAGAAAACGCCCATGGTGTTATCTACGGATGTGACCCTCTTTACCCCTTGGTCAAAATGACACCCGGCAAACAGGTCACCGAGCCCTTTAACCGAAAATGTAGTGCCGAACGAGAGGGTGGCTATCTGTTTGAATGCTACGAGTTCCAGCCGAGTGAAACCGCCACGGACTTTACCTTTTTCGAACGAGAAGCCGAGTCTTCCTTTCCCGACTGCAAGGGAGGCAAACAGCCCAAATACTATTACATTATTGCCAGCAGCAATCACTACGTTGGATTCGAGGGATTGCAAGGGAATCCCATTGTGGCCGGCGGCGCCGACATTGACGGAGATACCCTTTGGCAAGTCAATGAGATGCGAAGCTTCAAGAGAGACATTGCCATGATGTCCATGTATGCCAACGTTGTGGGAGGGCCCAGTCCTCCCTCGCAAGTAAAACCCATTCAAGCTGGATCGATTGGGAAAAATCCATTGAGAAACCAGAGACCTGGAAATCACGGGGGACCGCCGGAAAACGCAGCCACTTTGTCGTTCAGCGGCAGGAATGCGGCTCTTGCCCTGGGGTTTGGTACGCTTCTCCAGTGGTTGCTTCTTTGAGGAGAGAGTACGTTACGGCATGGAATGGCATTAGGTTTCACAATGAACAAAACAATTTCTAAGCTTAGATAAAAGAATTAGGATGCATGATTTCAAAAGGATGCATGATCAACTAGCTAGATGAGCGTACAAAGTATGTACGGCTGTGAAAGGATTGGAAGCGAGAGCTAGGTAACACTCTCCTTTGCCCGGGAGCGAACACAGGGTCTCATTGAAAAATCAGAGTCCTCTACTACAAGCTAGCTCGTTGGTAGCTGCAAAGGTCAGCCACTGCATACCGGTACATACATACACACACAGATTCGCTATTGTCAGCAGTCAGCTGAAGAAGTTTTGCAGCTGCATGTTTCCAGGCAGACAAGTCTCCACCCTGATGCTGGATCCAAAATTGCCGACGCCACGCGAGCTGCCCGTAAGCGGACACAACGATGCACCCGTCAACGACGACCAACGAGGTAGCGTCACGTTTCTAACCGACTAACCATCCAGTCAGGAGCTAGTAGAGGAGGGGATACCAGATCCTTGCTCTCAATAATTGTGTGTCGTTGCTCTTTGTTCTGTGGAAATGAAGTGACTTGAATTCGGAAGGTGTGCTGGCTAGTTTAGTAGTGCTATCTATTGCACATGTAGATATACAAAACCGGTGATAAGCGCCGTGGATACAATAATAGTCAATCTATCAACTTATATATCGTCTTTCTCTGAGCAAGCAACCCTCTGACCTGCCGACTTTTTCTTCTATGGATTGTCGTTTAGCAAGTCGAGGTTGCTTATCACTACTGAATCGTTGTCATTCATTCATTCATTGGTTCATGCATGCAACTAAATTAGAGCCCTCCATTTCGCATGAAATGAGACACCAAATCGTCCAGGTATCCACCTTTGATGGCCCAGACAATTTCTTGCGAAGTAAACGGAACGGCATCAGCAGTGCCCGTGTTGAGACCACCATTTTTCACAAAGTGGGACACCAAATCGTCCAGGTACCCGTCACGGAGCGCCCAACCAACTTCTTGTGGAGTGAAAGGCACGACACCAGGATTGCTGTTGATCTGCAGCAACATGGAAATGCATGTGAGCACAAAAAAGGTGACGGGAAGAGCTCCAAACATGGCTTGTTGGCGGGTTCTATAATATATACAGAGAAGATGACCAGGTGTGTGAGTGATTAGGCAATGACAAAAGCAAACATACATTCCAACCGCCATCGTCTTGATTCAGACTCGACTTACGTCAATCCATGTCTTCCACTTTCAGCGTTGACGCGCAATCGGGAGACAATTTCGGCCGCAGCCTGTTGATCTTCACAGATATCTTGTCCCGCCACGGTTCCACTGGCACAAGCCACTTGGATATTGAGCACGTCATGCAAATGTTGTTGGGATTCTTCCACAGAGCAGGTATCCGAAAAGGCACATTCTCGTGCTTTGGCCATGAGATAATGGGCTTCTTGTTCCGTTAGAGATGACATGCTGGAATGGAGTTGGGTCTTGGTGCTTCTTTGCGCGAGTCCTCCGGCAGAAAAAGCAGAGGAGCTACCGGCCATGGCGGCAATGACAAGGAGACAACGGGTCAATGGAGTCATTGTTTCAGTTTGTTTATTTGCCTTTGTTTCTTTTACTGTCCTTTATGGCTGGATACCGGTAGCGTTTGAGTAGCTTCTTTGGTTTTTTCTGCTCCGAGCAAGTTTTGTGATGGGTAAGATACATCGAAGGTCGGTTCCCATGATCGAGAAGGCGAGAACGGAGAAACGACCACGGAAGAGAATGGAAGCAAGGAATGTAGAGGAGCAGCTGCTTATTTGACAGCTTGTGACAGCAAAGGTTCGCTCCGAGAAACAATGACGCAACGAAAGAACAGCAGAGCTATTAAAAAGCCGGTTGCCAAGTGCGTCCGGTCACTTTTGATGCCAGCGGAGCTGTGATGATACCATGGCAAGGGGACACCAACATGTCATGTACCGGTGGTACCAGTACCATCGTTGCTTCTACAAGCTGGTGGGAAGTGGGAAGATGAGGGGAACACTGGGGATGCTTTTGCTTGCTATCGGTACTTGGGCGGCGTGGGGATGAATGGATCGGTAGACCGGAGAGCAACATAATCTACTAGCTAGGTGATTGAATTGTCTAAAGAAGCTTCTAAAGATGAGTTACGAGTATTCCTTTACGAATTTCTCATGGTGCTTTGCAAACAGATCGACAGCCTTGACTGTGTCTGGATGCAAGAATGTTGTCCGGAAGCCCACTCGTCCCTTGGCCTGCCCAAATCCAGATGCGGGAACCACACAGATTCCTGTCTCTTGCAACAGGCTAAGGGCATACAAATTGTCGGGTGTTGTGCCCATTTCCTTGGCTCTTTCAACGGCCTTTGGTGGCACTTGTATGCTGGGGAACGCGTACATGGCGGCTTCGGCCGGGACGCACGAGATTCCTTCTATCTTATTCAAACCTTCGACCAACTTTCTCGACCGTTCTTTCATGCCTTCGAAGATTGTGGTTGTTTCCTTTCGGAACAGTTCGTACGATTCGTCTTCAGGAAGCGGTGGCTTGACCATGAGAGAGGTCATGATCTGACCGACGACACCACTGCAAAGCTCAGAACTCGCCAATTTGTAGAGCTGTGATTGCACGTAGGGGTCAATGTGATGCATCTCCATGTAGCCACCTCGTCGTCCACACTCCCCAATCAAACCTTTGGAGGTGGAGTGGAAACTCACCAACTGCAAATCACGCAACCGAGCATCCAGAGCCACCTTTTTGGCACTGACAAACTGGGCACTGTCCCCATAAACATTAGCCTGGTACACTTCGTCGGCCAACAAAACAATGCCATGCTCGGCGCAAAATTCGGCTACAGTCTGGATGTCACAATGAGTCATGAGGTTACCAGACGGATTGCCTGGATTGATCATGGCCAAAGCCTTCACTTCAAGTCCTTCCTTCTTCGCTTTGGCAAGTTTGCTGTCCAGCTCTTCTCTCGTCACGGCCCAGTTTAGACTTTCATCCATATTGTATCCGATTTGGCGGCCACCGAGTTTGGCAATCAACGCTGAATAGATGGGATACTGTGGGATGGGGATCATGACTGCATCATTGTTGTTGGCCATGAGTCCCTGCAGGACCATGGCAATTCCAGCCGAGGCTCCGTTGGTCAAGAAAATATCACCCGGATAACTAGGATATCCATCCCGTGCTTCAATAAACTTGGCCACATGCTTTCGCAAACCCAAAATTCCTTGCGAATGGGTATACGCACCCGTGCCAGAAGGACCAATAATGTCTCGGTATTCGTTGGCCCGAGCAATGACATCGGCGGGGAACATTTCATGCGCTTTTGGGTGATCCACACCGCATTCCGCTGGCAAGTCGCAGAGTGCCAAGACTTGGCGATAATACTTACGAAGAAAGACATGCCGTGAGGAAAGTTGATGCCGGTACTGCAGTTTCCCTTTTGGAAAGCACAGAGGTACGTGGAAGGCAAACGGTACGGCTGCTGAAAAGCAAACTTACGGTGATAGGCGACTGTCCCACTTGATGCGGGTTCCCAATGTTGGTGTAAAGAATCTCGCGTCCTTCAGCTGCTAGTTTGTCGGCAAGCATTGCGACCTGTTGTTCAGGTAATGAGTATTATGGGTGAGGAAAAAATGGAAAGTTAGCCAACACAGCACAGCATAACCTGCTAAAAAGAAGTTCAATGCAATTTCAAAAACTAACCTCTCCACGGACGGCATACTGCATCCTTCGCAAGGATTGGCTCATAGTTTCCTCATTCCATGTATAGTTTGCCGGTTCTTCATCGTCAAATGCATGCAGTCCTTGGTGAGGTAGCTGGTTGAAAAATCGTTCGCCCACTTCCGGATTTTGCATGAGATAGGCCATAACTCGCGAATTCTTCATATCCGCCGACATTTTGGTGGCGGCGACCAACCACTTTTTGAAATGACGAAGATCATACTGCACCCCCGCGGCGGCCCGTTGTTCGAGTCGATTCCATGCATAAGGCATGATTTCTTTGGGATCTTCATCGCCCATGACCTCAATCATGAAGGATTTCAAGTCCTCGGGATCGACGGCGCCATTCTCATCCAGATCAATGGCTTCAAACAATGCGTTGGCCCCACGACCTGTGGAGAGATAAATTTCCCAGAGTTGCTTCTTGACAGCCAGCAACTTTTCCGCCTGGGCAGCAGCCACTGCCGCCATGGGGTCGACTTCTTTGGCTTCTTCCTTGGGCGCCTCAGAGAAGAAACGCGTGCTACCAATGGTACGGGGCACGTTGGGACGGTGGACAGCTGAACTTGCCACTCGCAGAAAAGTTGCACTTCGTCCAGGGGTCTGCAAAAGCAGGCGTCGGCAGGCAGATTGAAACATCCTTCTTGACTCTGGCAATGACCAACCGTACTACTTTCTGATGAATGAAAACAATGAGAATTCTAGCTAGAGGTAGAGGTACTTTAGCAACAGTGTTGCTCAGAATTCATGCAGTAGAAGAAAAGAACAAATGAATAAAGGTCTCTTTTTGACACTCTATCGGACAACTCCACTCCCTTGGTGTCTTCCTCCTATCGACGCTCCTTTGTTGTCAGCTGGGTATCACCCTAGCTAGCGGCGTTGACTTGCATCACTCATCGTCACCACCAAAAAAAGAGGTTGGAGTGGAGTAAGGGTGACGTTGCAATGGAATCTTTCTCAAAAAGAACATTCATATGCCCCCTGGGTCGTCTCCGTTTCCAGTACTAGTTTAACTTGTCTACTAATACAGGATAATGGTGAATAGAATCGAATGAATCATGTGGCTTATATTTAGGGTTTAGGTTTTGCGGCAATTTTGAAGTCAACGTGTGTTAAGTGGAGGGTTTGGCTCGCTTCCGCTGGGAGCTTGGCGTCTTCTTTTTCTCTGCTTCCGCTTCTTCGGAACTGGGGTTTCGTATAGGATCGTGAGCAAGTTCGGCAGCTTTCTTCATACCTTTGGAGTGTCATCATTCTGACAGTCAGGTGATACTTTGGCCGACGTGGTTCGTGGAACAGGTGGACGGAGAAGACGTATTGGTTGCATTGGAACTGGAAATGATTTGCGAATATTATTGGGAGGTCCAGTATATGAGGATTTGAAAGTTGAGGGCACGGGGGATTTTATACGTTAAGCTATGTAGGAGACTACCACCGTTCTCTCTGCTGAGTCTTTTCGAGAAGAGTCCAGAAGGCCTCAAAGTTCATGCCGGGGGGTAGTTCAAAACCATGGGAAGTGCCAGTGTGGCAGCTCTGAAGGCGAA